>JAQGAZ010001210.1:0-34312 GCA_034692225.1 Polydesmus complanatus | reverse complement strand
TCTTTCCTCAAATTAATTTCCCTTTCTCAAAAAATAAAACAAAAATTCAATAAAAAAAAATTGCATTGAAGATGAAAGCATTCTAAAAAGTGATATGTCAATTAATAAAATCAAATATAAAAACAAGTACGGTAAAAGTTATTTTTTTAAAAAAAAAAATCTTCGCGAAATTTCAAACCAATAATTATTATCGAAACCAGCATTTAGTAAAAAGTTCTATTGTTCAAAGATCAATTTAAAGACAAAAAAAAAAAAAAATTACAAATAAAAAAAGTCTCCCTACTCAAATTCAAAGTAAATGACCGTTACATTAATTATAGCCGACGAAACTTTCGTGTTCTTTCCTCAAATTAATTTCCCTTTCTCAAAAAATAAAACAAAAATTCAATAAAAAAAAATTGCATTGAAGATGAAAAGCATTATATAGTAATAATAATTCGAGATAAACAATTCGCAGATTTTCTTCGCTACTCCAATTTGGTAAAATTAAATTCTCTGAATTGTAGTTTTTCGAAATAGAACAAAATAAAAACCAGAACAAAACAATACCGCACTTTCCATACCAAAAATAATATAAAATTCACGGAAATTAAAATTTAATCTTGCAGGGTAATTAGACACACAAGAAGAGATTAGCCCCCACAAAAAATATGTCAACATTACAAAATACAGTACTACTGTGCATCTACTGTAATATTTAGAAAATAAAACGATTCTTTTTAGCAAAAATTTGTTTTCAAGAAAAAACAATTAATATTAAACCTCATTAAATATAAAATTCCTTCAACATGAAAAAATAAACAATAATTCTAGAATTTTCTTCGAATGTTTTGAATCTTAATTTGATAGATTGATAATTTTTTATTTGAAGAAAAGCAATGTTTTCAAACCAAAACATTCCATTAATTATTCAACGATAAACAAAATTTTCCCCCGGGCCAGAATTTCACCTCAAAAATTACTTTCCTAATTTAAAAAAAGTTTCGAAATAACTTATTTTATTTAACGTGATATTCGTAGTTCTATGCTAGAACTAAGACAACAATTTTATTTCGAATTCCTAAAAATAATTTTCGTTTCTACAATAATTGTTTGATAGCCATAATAAATCAATCTAACTCGATTTAGGTTCCAAGAATAGATTATTAAACAAAATTAACGCTCGCGGCAACAACTTCTGTAATGCGAAAATTTGCGATCCAACAAACAAAAACTCAAATTTGCAGAGATCTCAAAACTTAATTATTTTTCAGATTACTCAGATAATTTTTTTTTTTTCAAGAATATTTCAACTTTTTTTAGAAATAAAAAAAAAAAAAAACTTAAATCCATTCTATTATCTTTGTAGTTGTCCCTGCAATTAGCTTTGAAAAGTTCCTAGAATTACACACTATCAAACAAAAATTGATGTTTTAGCGATTACAAACCTATAATACCCTACTTGATTCGCAGCAACGTTGTCAAAATTTTTCTAAGAAATTTGTCGCCTCATGGAAAAATTAAGCTAATTATAAATAAATACCACTATTAATAGAAAGAAATATAAATAATAGTTTCCAACGCAAATTCGATCGCATTTCTTTTTCATAATAATAATTGCGGTAAGATAATAAATCGAAACCACGTGATTTTTTTCCCCCCGTTCATTCATCATTTAAAAATCGAACGTAGATAAAAAAAAATACACACACACACTCTTTATAAATAAATAAATCGAAAGTTGAAAGCTTTCATTTTGTGCGTTCATTTTACAAACCGGTCAATACACTACCGAAAGAATAAAAAAGTTTTTTTTTTGAAGAAGAATCTAAAAATACACGTCTCTCGTGAGTTGGAGATTTCTCGCTCGTAAGACGTTTTCCCCATTCATTTCTCTTCCAACACGCTTCCATATTCTCTCAAATCTAAACAGTTTTTCGCATAAAATTAAAATAAATGTAAATTAATTAAGTACCGGTAACTAAGGAAATATATTTGCTCGAGATGTACAGGTTAATACTAATAGAAAAAAAATGTTTGTTGGGATAGTGAAAAATGAAAATAAAAGGAAGAGTGTGGCTGCGATGACATCACTCGCCCGACACCTTTTTTCTTACTCTCGGCTTTCTCAGAACTTGTCCCAGGTTTCGCATCTGGGTTACTTAAGTTTATGAAAAATGATGGTTGGTTGTTTTAGGAAGGAGAAAGAAAAAAAAAACGCGAAGGATGAAGGTTGTTTCCCCTTCGCAAACTTTTCTTTTTTTTTTTTTTCGTTCTATCTCTCGCTCTCCCCAGTGAAAACGTTTATTTTCTCATACGTCAAAGCCATTTTTATTCGAGCTTTTTATGTTAAAAACTAGTGTGGGAGATAAAAAGGTTTATAAACTAGAAACGAGATGAGGTTTGAATTAAAAAAAAAAAAAATTCGAAAGGAAAATACAGCAGCAGCCTACACGACTTGTTTGTTGTGGAGTCTTGATTCGCTCGCCGCCGCCGCCTGGCTTACCTGATACAAAGCCGTCCAACCTTTCGACGCGTCCAACTCGGAAAATTCGCTCTCCATGTCACGATTGCTGGGATTCGGATCCATCGTGACTCTTTCTAAACATCTTTCGGAACTGATTTCATCCGATTCTCGCCCTTTACTACGCCGAAATTCGGATTACGCGACGCGACCTACCCACGAACACAAACGCCAACTTCGGTTTTTTTTTTCTTTTTTTCGCCTTCGTATTTTTATTTTTTTTTTTTTATTCGTTGTCTACTCTCCTTGCTTCTTCGCAAATGGCGGAGCGAACACTCGTTTCCGTTTATGTCACACCTGCCTCTCCATCCGGAACGAAGCCGATCTACAGCGGCTACGCACGTAGGTTATTCGCTTCTTCGTTTTAGAAATAGATCCGCTTTCTAATCGCTCGCCATTTGGAGAAACCTACGCTACTCGACGTAACATCCAGCAGGTGGCGCCTTCCGTAACGTAATATTCGCCCGATTACGTAATGCGTCGAGTTACAAATTTCACTATTACGTCATCGAAAAGATCGTCGAAACGTGATTAAACAAAATTAAACAGTAGCTATGGTTAAACGAAGAGATTTTTTTTATCTAAAAAAATCAAAGGTTTCGTTCAATAAAACTGCGAAATTGTAATTCTTCGCTCTAATCCCCTCCAGATAAATAATTTGAAAAAAAATAATACTATTAAAACGTAATAAATTCATTACTAATTACGTTTTATTCTTTTTTTTTAAATCAATGGTGTAATTATTCATACTGATAATTTCAAACTAAAAAAAACTTTTGTCATTTAATAAATTCATTTTGAAATTTGAATACAATTCGTTAAGAACTGAGAGGAAAGAAATAAAAGAAGAGTATAGAAAACTTAATTAAAAAAAACAGCTGAACAAGAAAAATAATATTAAGGAATGAAAACTAGCAAAAAGTTCAGAAAATTAAGTTTCCTTTTCAGTTTCGAACAATATAATAATTGTTTGAATACGTGGGAAACATTTATAGATGACTACGGTACAACAAAAACATCCACGAGCTAATTTAAAAGTTGATTGAATGAATTCAAAATTACAACCAAATTGAAAACACGACTACTGTATTTCAAAGTCGAGAAACGATTAATCGCTAAGAATATTTTCTTTTTATAAAAGTTTGTTGACGTGTGAATTAGCGATCCCAGAAAAAAAGAACAAATCCTCCGTCAAAACTTAAAACCTCCTTAAAAATTATTGTTGCGAAGAATAGCAAATAGTCAATCGAGCTTCGCAAACCTGAGGAATCAGCGTAAAGAAAATTTCCGAAATGATTCAGAAAATCCTATCTAATGTAAAACATTAACCAATACGCATTATCATGAAATGAAAATTTCATTTTTTTTCCTCCAAAACAACAAAAATCAATTTCACTTAACGAAACCTCAGAACCCAAGTGCCAACACACTTGACAACTGGAATTTGTCGGCATTAATTTTAAATTATCTCGAATAATCAAATCATTTCGCCTTCTTAACACATTTAAAAACAAAGAAATTTCATCAAATTTTAATATTCTTCGTTTAAAACCATTCCTCTACGTCAAATTATAAACCCTTCAACTCAAGAATTTCTTTCACTTTTCAACCAAAAAGGGAAAAAATGCATCATTTTTAACCTTTGGGGTAAATTACAATTAAAATAGTGGTCTATTTTAATAGCCAAAAGCTTTAATAAAATGGTCTATTATTATAAGGATTAGGTTGTTGTTGTTGTTGCTGCTGCTGCATGGGTTGTCTAACATTTTGCATTCCCAAAAGAGATGGGATTCCCATACCAGGATTATTATAGTTATTAGGTCCAGGACCGGCAAGACCAGAACCGGGACCCATACCATAATTGTATGGCGTTGGTTGTCCTCCGTAAAATTGCTGATGCTGCTGCTGTTGGGAAGAAATCGCGAGTGGTTTCTGTTGTTGCGGAGGCAAATATCCGCTTCCAGAAGCTACATTTACACCGCCAACGCCACCCATATTCCCACCACCACCAATCATGTTCCCGCCTCTGCCAACCATATTTCCACTACTAAGACCAACAGAACCTATGCTACCGCCAACAGGACCTATGTTACCTCCATCATTACCCATGTTTCCTCCCCCTGCGAGCATATTTCCTCTACCGGCGTTACCCAAGTTTGCACTTGCTCGAGCCGCGAGCATTCCACCTCCTGCGACATTCGCAGACGCTTCGATATTTTGTAAGATTTTGGCTCCACTTCCCTGCATTAGAGCGTCCAGAGCTCTCTTTACTTCGGGATTTTCTAAATTAATTGCTGGAGAAAGTTTGTTACTCGATTCAGGAAGGGAATTCAAGTTGAACTGCGATTGAGTTGGTTGATCGAAACCGCGATTCCGATCTATCGACGATGAGGAATTAGAATAATTGTCTTCGTAACGAGCGTCGGAAAATTGAGTGGGTTTAGTTCGATTCTGGTTCATTTGTAATTGTTGCTGCTGTTGAGAACTATTTCCACCCAGCAGATCGAGTAATTTTCTTCTTAGTTCACCTTCGGAAGGCGAAGAAGATGAGGATTGAGTTTGAGGCTGCGATGGAATGTTCGGTGGTCCTAAAGAAAAATCTCAATTAGAACTTAATCGGCAAAAAATTAAAAAAATGTCTCATTAAATCTCAATTTTTTATTTTAATGTTATCGAGTACGAACACATTGTGGTTATTTTTAAATCAGTTCAAAGTTTATAAATAAAAGTAATTAGGAAATTAATGTACAGTAATTATTGTGCTCCAAAGTAAGAAAACCTGGTTAAAATAAGCCAAATAATATTTAAGTTAACTATGGAGAAATTGTCAGAGTTCACCAAATTTATCAATTTCAAAAATCTAATTCCATGATTATCCTTCATATAATTTTGACTTTCTTTGAATTTGTCATCGGACTTTTCCAGCATAGGAAACATACCACTGTACTAACCTATATTCTAGCAACAATTAATTATCATAAATGTTATACGTTTATAACAAATCAAAAAATTATTTTCCCCTCCTAAAAATGCTATGCCAAAATTAATTTTAAATATTCTGTACTTCAAAAACTAAATTTGAATTAGCAATTAGAAAATAAATGAAACTATTGCTTTTTTAAGTTTTTAACAGATAAACAGTCCTTGAAAGATAAACTACCACCCGAATACTTGTAAACATAAACACAAAATTAAATTTAAAAAAAATGTAATTAAAAAATATACCTTGCAGACGATTTAAGTTTGGATTTTGCTTTTCGTTGTCGGTGCTAATGAGAAATTCGCGATAATCTTGCAGATGATGAATGACCTTATCCAATTGCAGCAACGGAATTTGCTTCCCTTCTGCCAATTCACGCAAAAGCTGCTGAATCTCGTTTCTTGTAAGATCTTGAGCGGAATTTTTAGTTCTTGAAACTTCGATCTTGTAATTTTCAAAGTTTTTCGAAATTAACTCCATCGCACCATCCATAGGCATATTTCGGTGTTCTACCGAAGGGGCAAACAACTCAAACTTCACAAAAATCCATAAAACTCAAAATTTCAAATTTCCCTCATGTGCTTAATTTCTATTCCCTCCCCCACCTCTTATCGATTTGTTCTTAACGATTAAATTGGGCTTACCTTGAAGATCTCCGTGCAAAATATTCACCGTAACCGAGCGATGAACTGCGTTCTGAGGGGAAATGACGATGGCGTACAAAGATCCGCGGTTTCCAATATCTTCTAAGATGTCGACTAGAGGAGAATCAGGTTTGGGAAATAAGATATCCACTTGCATCCCCATCGATTTCAACTTCCATTCCACGATCTCAGCGTAAACCCTGCAAAGATTCATCAAAAAAACCGTAATACAATTTTTAAAAAAGAATCTGAAACAATGATTCACCTTTGAGCTTTATCAAAAACTATTATTTCGCAATTGTTTGTTTTTGAACCTTCCCTACTAATAACAAAAAAAAAATTAATACGGTAAATCCAAAAATTGATTTTACAAAAAATTTAATAAATTTTCACGCAATTTATATTAATTTTGAATTACCTGTTATCTGGAACAGAACGATCAGATCGGTCATCCATATCTCGTCTTCCTGGAGAACGGGATCTGCAAACATAATAATTTATCTAACATCTGCATATTAAATTATAAATAGATTTAAAAGCTAACCTGGAACGATAATCGTCTTTTCGGTAAGAACCGTCTCTGCTCGGAGAGCGATCTCGGTAAGAACTGCGGCTATAATTGTCCCTTAATGCATTCGATTCTCTTTCAACAAAAGATAAAAGGTTAACCTTTCATAAAACACGATAAATAATAAAAATTAAAATACCTTCTAGGTGGAGAAACACGTCGTCGTCCGGCTTGAACCGGTAAAAATTTGGGCTTCTCTTCTTTTCGACTGAATTTTGCCAATCGAACGTCTCAAATAAAACTAAAAACTAATTATCTGTATACCCAAAAATAAATTATTATAAATACCAATTTTATTTCCGGAAAATACAGTATCAGACTCAGATTTAATGGCAGAAATTGCTGATATCTCGTTCTCGAATTGTACGTAAGCAAAATTACGATGCATCGAGATTCCTACAAAAAAAATACAACAAAAATAATTATTATAATACCGGTAACTTAAAGTATTATAATTCATTAAATTCGAACCTAAAATTCTTCCATAACGAGTGAATTTATCTTCCAGCGTTTCTCTTATCACTCGGTCGTCGATGTTGCTGACAATAATTCGGGAATTGAGATATTTCGGCTCTTCAAATCGCAACATTGGTCCCAAATATCTTTTTTCGTCGTCTCTGGAGTCTCGATATAACCGATCCTTGCTCTTTATGCTCATTTTAATTAGTACCTTCGAGAAATAAAAAAACAATAAATTTTTTTTTGAATAAATTACAAATCGTCACCCTGAATTTGCATAGTTATTTGTATCGCCTAGCGTTAACCTTCAATACAAGTGACTTCAATAGCATGCCAATTTCAGCGTCACAAGTTAACAATAACAGTCATGTCACAATAATTATTCATTAATTTTGCTAAAAACGGTAAATTTCGCGAAAAATGTTAAAATGTGATTACAATCATTGCACATTTTTAATTGTAATTTAATGATAAAAATAATGATTTAATAAGTATTATTTGAAGATAAATAACAGATTTTTACCGTCAGGCGTTTTAAGACATCAACGCGAATTCAAAAACCATTACATTAGGCCCACCATTACATTCGCTACTTTTAGCTTTATCTTTTTTTTTATTCCAGTGCTTACCGAATGCCCTAAATACAAATTTACTACATGCGATTGTGATGCACCTAGCGGTGACTACGTTTTCTAATGCTAACGTATATCTTATCAAATTTTAAGCTTGTAAGTAATATTAACAAAGTTAAATATCCTCGCAAATGTTTTCTGTCATTGAATTGAAGCTTCGATTTCCGAAACAGCAGTTCAAATTTATTAAAATAAAACATATTTTTGACTAAGGAATGCATTCTAGGTCGATGATGTCGTTGGAGCAAACCGCTTGCGAAGGTACATAACTTTAATATTAACAACTTAAAAATTTCAAATAAAACTATTTTGTTTACTCGAATGTAGATTTAAAAGCTTTTGAAAGGCGACTCACTGAAGTTGTGACTAGTATACAGCCCACAACATACCGCTGGAGAAGTAAAAACCACGTTCATTTGTCCATACATTACATTATTTATTGTACATTCACTTCTCTGGCTATTAATTTCAGTTATGTTATTGGTAATTTCTCTGTGCACAGCGCTGGGAGCATGGAGATGGTTAGCAGATGCAACCACTTATCAGGTATAATCTCAAAATTTACATCTTTTTGTATTATAAAGTTTGAATATAATATAATAAATTAAAACATATTTTAAATTAAAGGTTGCGTTTGTGCAGTCTTTACTTAATCACCCGTTTTTCGCGATCAGCAGTTTGATCCTTTTTAGCTTATTTTTAGCCGGGATTCACAAAAGAGTTGTAGCTCCTTCCATGTAATTCACTTACAAAAAATTATTAAATGTATTATTATTAATCTTTAAAAATTAATAATAATTATGAATGTGTTTTTTCATCCAGAATTACATCTCGAGTTCGACAAGTCCTGCAAGATTTTAATATGTCCTGTGATAATGTAAGAAGTAGATTTTGAATTCTTTTTTTTTTTTTAACGAAAAAATAAATAAATAAAACGAGATTACATTATAATTTTTTTTTTTTTTTTTTAATATTTACAGAATGGAAAATTAATTTTGAAGCCTCGACCGACTACCACGTGAAAATTAAATTAATTTTGATTTATAAAATGTAAAAAATATTATTGATGTTGGTATTTATACCGCTCGCTGCTTCTTTTGTATAATACAATATTCATGATTCCCATTTAATTACTGTATAATAATTTTAAAAAAGCGCCAAAAAAAAAATATATATAATTTTACCAGAATAATAAATTTTTATAATTAAAACTTGCTGTGAATTACGTTCCCGATCGATCATCTCCTCGCAACGCTCTGTATTTGGCCATTTCGTTAGGAAATACCTTGGATAATTCTACCAATAAATAAGCCCGGAATTTCTGCAAGAAAATGAAACATTCGCTTTTAACTAGCTCCTTACAAATATTTTAGTAATAATTATTAAAGATGTATTACTCGATACGAGTCGATTTTTCCTTTGACTTGTTCGTTTTTGGCCAAAGCTTTCTCGATGCAGTTTTTTGTATACAACTGCGGATTTCGTCCTTGATCGATATATCTTAAAAATAAAGAAATCACGTATTAAAAAAAAATTATTTAAGAACGATAATTTTTCAAATAAATGGAAACTTACTCAAAAACTTCTAATGGAACTTGAATATCGTGCATCTGGTTGCGACACTTTTCAATCTCTATCATCTCCGTTACCATTGAATTTCTAATAATAAAAAAAACAACCGTTTATTTAAATTCTACAGAAATCTATGATTCCATTTCCATCTCATCAGATTTCTGCACTGATTTTATCAATTTGCGCAAATTTAAATACAGTACCAGACCAAATTATAACTTTTATAAATTAAATTTTAAACTTGTTTTTGAGTGGAGATTTAAGAACACATTTAACCAGTTCATAGGGGGGGGGGGAAAAACAAATCCTTGTAATTGTTATTCAAACAATACTCAAATTATCAACCTGAAATGTCAATAATGGCTATTATTAATGCTATTACATGTATTATTATTGATAGTATTTAAAGCAACAAAATCAAGATGCGGTAAAGACTACAAAAACAAGCCTAATCTCGGGCACCACAATTTTGATCAAATCCCTAGAAAAATACCATAAGTTATAATTTAAAACTTATATATTACATCTTTTGGTTAAGTCCTGTCTGTGTTTGCGGTTGAAAATCGCTGACAACAATACCCAATTGCCGAACATTTTCAATAAATGTTTCCAGATGAGATTCCAAAGCTTCTAGAGTCGACGCCATCTTTTTAACTCTGCTATTCCGTTTATGAACGCATACGTCATACCGTAGTTTACATGCACCACAAAATTAATATACAGTAATATAATATTCGAAGTATTCTTTAAATTCGCTAAATAAAATGTTTAAATTTTTTATAAATTAATAGCCAATATTTATTTACAATTTTAAAAAAGAGTTTGAAAGAATCATGTATATGACGTCATGCAAGGTAAGTATGACGTCAAGCGATTCAGCTGTGCGCATCCATTAACATCAGACATTCATTGACATTAGAAAGAGTGAAATAATAAATTGACGTTAATAAACGGCATTTAAAGAAACGTGAAAAAAGTGCAAAGAGAAAAAAATGTCAAGAAGAGTTTTACGTCGCCTTCAAAGTGGTCAAAAACATTCAATCGATCTGGATAATTGCGGTTTCAGTGAATCGGATGACACCGACTTGAGTCCCACACACAAACCGAGAACGCTCGGCGCCAGCGGATCCTCCGAAAACCCCTTCGAAGTGGTAAGTAATTCTTGAAACTATGAAATAATTATTGAAATAAAACTCGGAATGGTAAAGCTGGAACGTGAACGCACGCCATCGGACGAAGAAGCCAAAGAAGATGATGGGGATGGCGAAGAAGTGAGCGGCGTTGCTGAGAAATTAGGCGGCCAAGAAAACGACCGTTCCCAAGCCACCGACAGCTTGAAACGCAAGAAAAAGAAGAAGAAAAAGAAAGCTAAGGAAGCCAAGGTGCATCTTAACCTAAGACCTTAATTTCAAGTTGTTATTATGAAATTTTGATAGGAGGAAGACATAGAGACGGTGGCGGCAGAGGTAAGAGAAATGCTGGGAGAGCCGGAGGAAGCCGCCAACACTTGCCTAACCGCTGCTGCTACTAATCATTCTACTGTAAGGAATTTATTAAGTATAGATTACAGGTAAAATTAAATTTGTTAATGCAATACTGGTACCGGTAGTATTAAAACTAACTAAGAAAGTTAAAAAAAAAAGATGTAATTTTTATTTCAATTTTTGATAGACATTTACAGCCTGAAAATGAAATGAGGAGAATTTTTGGATCCAGAGTTGTACAACCGGATGCAGGGTACAGTAATAGCCAGAAAAACAATAAAAGAAATAAAATGAGCTGACAGTAGAAGTCTATTACTATCTTAATTTAAATCAAAAATCTTAATTTAAATCAAAAAATTTGATTAACTAAACCTCCCCCGCGATAAAATTCTGCGAATGATAGGACTTCTAATATTCCTAAAACAGTTGTGATTTTGTTTATTAATTTTTTTTTTTTTTTGGATTGTAGAAAAAAGCGAACGAGAAGTAGAGGACACATTAAAACCACGAAATTGGTGACTCCGAAACAGAATTGGCCTCATGTAGGAAAATCGGGAATTTGCATGACTTTGATGGAAGGTCCCGACGGATCTCAAATGGAATTCAAGTTTGAACATAGCCCGAAATATCGGCAGATTCAGTTCCAGTTTCTGGATGCCGTGGAGACTTTAAATCCCGATAATATTGTGGTATATTCGAGTACTTTTTTTTTTTTTTTTTTTTGATTAGGGGTTTTGAATAGCTTTTGTTCAGATTTTAATTCGAACTGTTTTTAGGCTGTGATAAACGCGCATCCATATCATATCGATGGTCTACTTCAGTTGAGTGATATAATGAAATTAGGAGACGATAATCAAATGGCCATGGAACTAGTCGGTGAGTTTAAAAGACGAAAAAAAAAATTACTTAATGAATAATTACTAGCTTTAAAATATTCGTTGTTTCGTACATGTAATTGAATTTCAAAATGTAAAAATTAAAATCAGCTTTACATCTGATTTAATTGGAATTGGTTAATTTAAAGTGACAATTTTATTGTTTTTTGCTTTACAGAAAGGGCTTTATACTGTTTTGAAAGCAGTTTTCACCCACTTTTTAACATGGCTCAAGGGAATTGTAGACTAGATTATCGTTACGATGAAAATAGGTAAACAAACCAATAACTAATACCGGTATTCAAAAAAAAAAAAAAAACTTAAGTTTACAATATTTTGGATCAAACAACTCGCAGAAAATGTTTTGAAATTTTTGCGAGTTTTACGATCTACCTATCTGGTTTTTCCATCTAATTAAATTTGTTATTTCAGATCGTTTTTTATTTCTATTTTTAAGAAATTGATATATGTAGGGCAAAAAGGTTGCCATAGGACCGCTTTGGAGTTCTGTAAACTGCTGCTAGGGTTTGAAAAAATCCCAATACATGTATTTTTATCTTAACTTAAATAATAAACAAAAATGTGTAGGTTTGATCCGGAGAACGATCCGCTGTGTGTGACACTGATGATCGATTTCTACGCCATCAAAGCGGGTGAATACGCCTATTTAATTCAAATGTTTGAAGAGTTAGAAGTTAGTACTAGATTCAGCGTAGTCTCGATTAGTTTCACTCATTCGTTAACATAAATTATAGAAGAAGCGCAATTTGTCTCAACTGCCCAACTTTGCCTTCTCCATTGCCCTGGCCAAATTCCACCTGTTCCTCAGTGGAAAGAGCGAGGACCCGAAACTTAAGAAGGAAGCCGACGCACTCCTGCAGATGGCGCTGCTCAACTTCCCAGCAACACTGAAGCCCTTACTAGACAAGTGCAACATCCAATGTGACAAGCGAGCGGAAAGTCATTCTTTTTTCGGACCTACTATTTCCAACAGGTGAGAAAAATAATTCAAAATTATTAAGGACGTTTTTTTTTTCACCCTTAAAATTCCAAATTAGTCATCCTTCGTCGTTGATGGCTCTGATTCACTTGTACGTGGGTCGCTGTTGCCACTTGTGGAAGGAACCAGAAGTGATGAGCTGGCTGGAGGCCAACGTCAACCTCACTTTGGACCGAGTGGACAAGAAAGATCCAGCCATAGTCATTTGCACAGAAAAGTAACGAAAACTTATTCGTTTACACTACGTACTTTAGTAATCGATTTTCTTTTTGATTGCAGTCGGAAGAGCCGTTACCAAGGAATGCCGAGGAATATCTACCGACATATCATCTTATCCGAGGTCAAAGACGCCACCGCCACTTTACCTCCGGTAATAATTAACCATCTAAGTAATTAACTAAAAATATTTAAACTCATTCTATTTGATAAAAAAAGGAAATGTCGAGAGTGTCTATGCTGAGTTTCGATCCACTTCCTCCGGTTGACAAGATAACCAGCTATTCCAGGCCTCAAAAGTAAATACAGTGCTGTAATTGTATCTCGCTTAATCGTGGTCGAAATAACATGGTGACGATGTAGTTCTAGAGCACGTCGCGAAACGGACCACAACGTTCTCCAGTCGCTGTTCCACTCGCTCTTCCCCAATTACGTGTTGGAGGGGGGTGGGGCCGAGAGAGGGGCAGTAGGAGCTGCGGCGATGGCGGTGGAAGACGAGGGGGCTCAATCCTCCTCGTCCACCCAGGACTTTCGGCGCAGCGTCACGTCCCTGCTCGACGCCATGAGAGATTTGCTGACTAACATTCATCTACCGGAAGTAAACCAGGAAGGAGACGCGGACGATAGCGAGGAGGACACCGACGACCACCCCGACCAGCATTGACCCAATCTCATTCCAATAGACCTTAGAGGAGGAAGAGTGGACCAAGTCCCTGGGGAAAACTCATCGTAAATGTTTCTATCGCTAAAAAAATAAATTTGTTCGATCGCAATATTCATAATTAATTAATAATAAACTGTTTAATATTATTATGATTTGCTCAAACTGGTCCAAATAAAAACAGTTAATATGCAAATTTAAATTTTTTTTTTTCTTGAACAAATATTTCTTAGTATGGCTTACACATAATATTATTACATGTACCATAATTATTTTGATTAGTCCAATAAAAATTTTAGAATGCTGTTAGCTTTTCTGCTGTTTGCTTATCACAACTTTTCGTGGAGGCTGGCGAATCTCACTTCACTTTAACTAGAGCCTTGGAATGCTCGTACGAGTCCCTTGGGGAATATCAAACTGGTGGTCCCTCTTTTGCGACGAGGCATATAAAAAACTTTTTGAACAAAATGATAAACTAGAGTCGAATTTTTTGAAGAGAAATTATCAAATTTACCATTAAAATCCTATTTTTTGCGTTCAACAATATATTTTTTAAAGTTTATCTGTTAAAAAATAATAATATTGGTTTGATATAAAAAGTGGTTTGATTTAAAAATGTATCAGGATCATTGGCTCCGGGTCATTTATTTTTGGTTAGGGAATGGTTGTAGCCCTTGGTCATTTCTTTAATTAGGGAATGGTTATAGCCCTTGAATGGTGATTAAGGTAACAACTACTACCACCAACTAATTTTTGATCTTGCTACACGTATTTCTGTCTGAATCAAATTTTGTAGCTCTATTGCTATTGGTTTACTTTGAGGTAGCAAGATGAAAAATTAGCAGGGATAAATTGGTGGGTCATTAAATTCCAAAGGCCCCATTCCCCAATTTAAAAAATGCCCCACGCTCATCGTGTTAATGTAGGCTACGTGTTATGAAATTACAAAAAAGTTCTATTTCCCTTTATCAATGAAATGCGTTGCATTAAAATAATACTAGTATAATTTATTTATTTATTTATTTTTTGTGGGGGAACGGAAATGTTTACCAAATTAGTTGGCCATTAGTTCTATTTTAAATTTTCCTACATTTTTTTTTTTTAAAGAAACTTCATCTTGGCCCATCTGAAGGTCCTTAGACGTTTTATCTTGGGTACCTTACATCAATTTATAAGCTACTCTTGCGCATCGCTCTTTTATATTCTTTTCCGCTCAATTCCAATAAAAAGTGTGGTGTGAAAGTGGCGCCATCTAGTTTCTCCTCAAAGCTATTTTTTCCATCGTAGGTTGTCGAAGAGGATTGCACAGCATCCACCGCGCATGCGCAGTGCGAGTTGCAGAGCAGGTGGCGCTATTACACGGCGCATCTCGACATCATAACATAAAATTAAGTCAAAAATTGCATAAAAGTGCGGGAAAAAGTGGTAGATAGAGAGCGTTATTAGATTGAAATAACGCGGAAATGGCTCTCTGACGGCTTGGGGCGGCATTACCCCTTTCCATCACTCCTTTCTACCACCCCCAACCCTCCCACCCTCCCGGAGGAAAACTCATCTGTGGAAGCGCCCTCTGTCGCATTCACCGCTCATCTTCGATCAGCTGCTCCACGCGTTTTCTCACTCGGAAACGTTACGCCGATGGTGACGCAGTGAACAACCAACTTCTATCGCGAACTCACAAAATTAAATTTTTATTAGAAAATAAAAATCTAAAAAAAAAAAAAAAAAGAATTTTTAAATAAATTTTTTTTCTCTTATTCTACGTTACGTGTTACGTTACGGAATGTGTTTACGTCGTCGCGTTATCGTGTAAAACGTCTTAAAAAAACGGCTATTATTAAGTGACTACTTTATTACTCTCCACAAAATTAAAGGTAAGAAAATATTATTTTTTTAATTAATAGTAATTATATTAAGGTAAATCACGAAGATTTAAACATTTTTTATACTGTATTTTATTTTAAATGATTTACGCTGGTAAAACCAAAAAAAAAAAAAAAAGTCTCGGCTATTCTTAAAATTTAGAAAGGTATTATTTATGTGTAATTTTACATGTGATTTAAAATTATTTGATAGTTTTTTTTTATTTACCGGTATTAAATTTTCAAAAAAATTAATTAATTTTAGTTTGTTATAATTATTTTTGAATAAAAGCACATCTTGCAATTTTTTTTTTTTTTTTGCTCTGCGTATTCTGTTATTATTTTTTTATAGCCATCGAATTTTATTAAATAACCGGATGATATAAAATGGGGAGGAGAATTTATTAATATTCGCTAATGGAAATCGATTTAAAATTCAAAAAGTTACGACTTATTTTTCAGAAATAAATAAAAAGTTTATATAATAATAATTATTAAAGTATATTGCTTTTCAAATCCACGATAAGAGTTGACTAGAGGGAGGGGGGGGGTGGGGCTGCTTCCCCCAGTTTAAATTCGCCCCAGCCCATTAGACTTGGCGCAGGCATTGGAAAGGTCGCGTTCCAAGCGCCCTCACGTTCATGTATTACGCTCAATCTGCGCCTATTTATACTCAAATGAAAGATAAGATGTTTTAATACTCGCATCATAATTATCGGATAAACGATTCGCCTATTAAACGCTCTTCTTAGACTTCGATTGAAATAACAAACAAAACAAAAGTAATTAAAAAAAATTATAAATTTTTGTTCATTTTGACACATAAAAAAAAATTTAAACAACGAATTCAGTATAACGAAGTAAACAGAAATGTGCGATTTACCTATTGCTTTGATTTTTGTTTTACTAAAAATTGGTTCAAGTAAAAATAAAATATAAAATTCTCAAAAAATACGAGTACCGGTATAAATAATTATTATAAAATCGTATTCATTTTGATAAACAATGCTTAAACTTTATCGCAGATTTTAAGAAATACTGGGCCTATTTCTCGGTGCAACTTTTTAGCATCAGCAGATGCCTGTATTAAAGAATTATTTGCATACTCGCTGCATCTTTTGCTGACCGCTGAAATTTACAAATTCAGCCAAACATTAGCCTACTCAGGACAGATACGGGTAATAAAAATTTCGCGGTTAAGCTTTTTTCCTCTTTCTTGTCCTAAAGTCCACTTCTTACGTCGTCAAAGTTTGGCACAGATGTAAAACTATGCATAAAAAAATTACAAATTCCAAGCGCAGTTCAAAAAACTTAACCGCAAAATCTCTAAATTATTTCCCCCCGTTTCTTGTCCTTAGAATAATAATTATTTTTGTAAGCGTTAAACCGGCATTACAGGGAAATTTTCATAATAATAACATAAGCTAATTTAAATACAGTGGAACTCCAATATTCGTCATTAATCCGTTCCAGACGAGAGGGCGAATATTTAACGGACGAATACCTTTAAGAAAAAATATATTTTTCAAAAATCGATAACGAAAACCAATGAAAATACATTTTAATTACATTGCCTACTAACCACCTAATATGGCTTTATCATTATGACAGAGATTTGCTTGCCATAATGTTCAAATGATTTTTTTAAAACTTCACCAGCACTCCATTTTTAAAAAAGTTACCCAATTTGTCCCGTTTTTTTTTTTTTTTTTAAATTTTCGAAAATTTCCCTAAAAAACAGGACGAGTATCGAATCATAGGACAAATATTGGAACAAAATTTCAAAGAAAAAACAGGACGAAAATTGGGGTGGACGAATATTGGAGTTCCACTGTATTGGTATACAGAGCACTAGATAAAATTCCTTACTGAGAAATTTTCGCCATTATACAATTTAGCTAAACAAAATACGCTAAAAACTACATTCAGTAACGCAAAGCACAGATAAAACGAAATAGCTGACGTAAAAACGAAATCAAAAAGTTAATTTCATTATAATGTTAGCTTTTTTCTCGGATGTAGTTGTCATCCACCTTGGATTTAGTAAACGAGTTGAATAAATCTCAACTTTTGCTCGAAACCTAATAAAGAGTGAGATTGGACTAGGATTAAAACGACCATTTAATGAGAAATGACGAGTAGATTAATTTGGATTGAAAGAAATAATTGTGCAAAATAAATATTAAATTTTTGGATTACTCGAATATTAACCTCCTCATCGGTGCTTTTCCGGTAATTTCGTAATTTACGGTTTCATTGGCACTGATGAGAATAAACAAATTCATAATTCAAAAGGTCAGTGAAAGCATTACTTTTATTGATCAGTGCTCATATTAAATGCAAATTTATTATTAAATTTTGTAATAATTTTTGCTTTAATAACGTTATTAATATGTACTGAATAGTTTCGCCTAATAATTCGCCGTACACGTTATGTGGGGGGTGTGGGAAGTGGTTTCATGGTCGAAGTTTCTAATACGAAAGAGTGAGAAGAGGATTAACGCGGTGATAGAAATGGGAACGCTGCTTAAATTTCAATCGCGCGCGTGCTAAGCCGATACAAATATTTTCCCTGGAATTAAATTTCTGGAAAATGCAAAAATTCCCCCATTTTTTTTTTCTTCTTCTTCCTTTTTTTGCGAGCTCGCCGTCGTCTACGCCGCGCGTGATTGATAGTACGTGCACGTGCCGGATTTTCAATTAAAGCCGCGAACGCACTTTCCTCTTGGCGTTTTAAAGCCGCGCGTCCAAAAATAATTCTAAGGTTTTAAAATTTTTGCTTTATTTTTATTTTTTTTTTTAATTAATCCGTTAATTGCGCGAAATCAACGTATTAAAATAGGGCGTTGGTGTGTAAAACAAACGAAAGAGAGAATTTAATTACGGGCTGCAGATGTTGTTGCAGGAGGTGCAAATAGCAGGCAACTGGGGAAATAAATAAAATCATCAAACATTTAAGTAATTAGAACTTTGTTGTTGTTGTTGTTTATTCATTCATTTATTTATTAAGTTGTAGAACGAGAGAAATTTCATCAAACTTAATTAATTAGCGGTCAATTATCTCCGCTATTACGCGCACCTGACGTCACTTCCATTAGCAATAGGCGTCGCCCCCGTTTTTACGCCGCCCCAACACATGGCGCTTGCATTTTTAGAGCAATAACAATAATTAAAATATAATAAAATAAAGATAATTACTCATTTAATTTTTTTGTTTTTGTTTTGATGAATGACATATTCCAAGTTGTTTGTTTGTTTTTTTTTAATACGAAATTGGAGCGGAAGTGGCAAATTACACTTTGACGTTGAAATGTGAATTTCTTGACCACTCGTTTAACGTTAAGTCAATGAGATTTCCGGCTTGTCCGATTTTTTGCCATCTCCTGTATAGAAAAAGCCATGGAAAGTCTAAACTCAGCTCGTTTAACTCTTCATTTTGTTTGGATTTTCAATGCAATTTTTATGGGAGATAAACTGAGTATTTGGTGTTTTATAAGGCAAGAGTAAAGAATCAAAAATATAAATAAAGATGCCGCAAAAAAACAACAAAATTTTATTATAGCTTATCCCGATATTTATTCACCTTAAAAGGAAGTTTGCTTTTTGAATAAAACTAAATTTTGCATTTGAAATTTAGTTTTCAAACGCGTTGGTTTTATATATGACATGCATTTGCATTTTACATGACGTGGCATAAATGTAACGAGACTGTTTAATAAAACTCTGCATTTATTACAAATGTTTAAATCCATGCTAATACCTTCAAAATAGATGCTTAGGAAAGGTATTTACCAAAAGAGACCACTTTCCAACTGTTAGTAACAGTTCGGAAACCCTAGAAATAGAACCACGTACATTTGGTTGGTCACAACTTTTAAATATTTACCAAATAACGACATTTTGTCACCAATAATATTAAGTCAAAAATGACGTATTTCTTGTTTCTTAATGTTAATTAAAATATATTTTACAGCCAGAGAAGCGCATAATTTTTATATAAATTACCCTTTTAGTTATTCTCAATATAAAATACGCTATGAAGCCTATGAGACAAAAAAAAAATCATTTAATTTTATACAAGTTAATATGCTTAAAAAGATTTAGCAATAGTAGACCTATTTAATACCAGTAATCGGAATTTAAAAGATCTTAAGCCGATTTAAGGTTTTTCGCAATTTCGTGCTGAACACTGAACAATTTGCTTAAGAAACGTTCAACGATTAAGCTCGAAAAATGAAAGAATTTAATTGTTTACATTTAAATAACTAAATCCTTCGATTATTTGGAAAAAAAGATTTGTTTATACAAGCTTACAATTTTGAACCAAGTTTTTAAAAAAATTAAATTAATTTAAAAAAAAAAATTAAACTAATTTAAAAAAAAAATTAAATTAATTTAAAAAAAAATTAAATTAAATTAAATTAAATTACGAAAAATTCAAGATAAGAGATTTTAAAAAAAATGTAAGAATGAATTTTGAAAAACTTAAAAATAATATTAATAACTAATTTTGTAAATTGAATAATGAATCTTTAACAATGTTATTCAACGTTAAATTCTGAATTAATTACAGTACTGTAGTTCTAAAATGTGAAAGGTTTTGCACTAACAGTTGATTTGAGTTCAGTAGTAAAATACGACCGATTCATTCCTAAAACAGAACAACTTTAAACTACAACAGTTACTGTACTGTATTAACTACCGGTATTTCAGCGCTTACACTTTGTCTAATATAAATTAAAACCAGACTTTAAAACCAATTAAATGTTTTCGAGCTAAAACTTTTTAATTAAAAAAGTTTGAAAAAGACGAACAATATTGCTATTTTCAAAACAATTGAGGTCACAAATCACCACATCTTACTTAAGACACCTGGCGGCAACGACGAGCAATATGTTTGAATGGCGATGGCAGTTAATTTTAGTAAACGTTTTCATAAGCTGCGATTTTTGTTGAGCGAATAAAACGATGTGATGCGAATTTGATGACGTGGAAATTGGGCTGGTGACGTCACCGCAGCCATTTTCGCGGCGATAGAATCGCAGTAAAAATGTGTTAGGCGGGAGTATGAGAAGGCGGGGTGGGGGGGGGGGGATGTAAAGGGGTGAGGCGGGAGCGTCTGAAAATAAAAAAATAAGTACAAAGAGAGTTGTTCTTCCGCGCGAAAGACGTCAGCAGCGCCCTCTACCCAACCGGCTATTTGTGTAAATGTAAACAAAGCGGGCTTCAACGCTCTCCATCACTCTTTCTCCATCACTCTGTGTGTGTATACATAGACCTTTATTAGCGCCGACCTTAACCGCGGGCTGATGAACGAGGGATGGGACGCGTGCCGCTCACCTTCAACACCAGGTGGCAGTTCCAAATTAAAGCAGAGAGAAGGAGCATTCTGCTTTCGTTTTTTACTCCTTTATATTAGAAAGTTAGTTTTTTTTTGACGGTAATTAAAACGAGGTACCCTCTTTTGATGACGTCATTTTTAATTAAGAAAAAGTATTTTTTCTTAAGTTAATTATTTTCGCTCGTAAATAAACACTAAGCAATTATACAGATTTCTAATTGTTAACGCGCTGTAATTAAAATTTCCAAAACGTTTAAATAACTCCTCGATTGAACGCCTTCGATACGTCATAGTTGAGGAATATAATACAGTCAGACCTGGCTTTGCATCTTAGATACGTTACCGAAAAACGTGAGGCCAATTGAACAGATGCGAAGTGAATAATTTATTGCGGTTTACCGTAAAAAAACGTATCAAATATCTAAAATATGTTTAGAAGCCATTGAATGACATTATAGTTTAAAAATTACAAGTAACCTTTGCAAGTACTCGTACAAAATTAATACAAGTACAGTGTAATCTTTAAACAAATCTACCGTTCATGCTTATAAAAATTATTTTAAAATAAATTGGCCCAAAACTTTAAAACATATGAGGATGCAAAGCGGTATTTATGGGCAATCATCGAATACATTCTAAAGATGCAACTTGGAAAGCTTAGATACAGAATGGCATTTAGTAGTAAGCAAGAGGGCTTTCTAGAGATGCAAATTCAAAAACATAAGATTGCAATTAAAGAAGCAAAATTGTAATTAATGATAATCAAGTGCATTGCAATTTACATTATTTCCCTCGTTGCCTTAATTTTTTCAGTGGCCCATTAGAGCCCATCCCAGAAAAATTGTTTATTTCTGTTTTAGGAAAATCCTCATTATTTTAAAGCAGCTAATATCTCCCATATGCATCTTGTTATGAGACAGTAATATATTTGAATTCCATTTTTTTATTATTAAAATTATAAGATATTTTATGTATTGACTCTAATGGGCCATAGCATAGCAAATATTAAGCTTCTCACAAATAGCCTAATTATCTGTATAGCGTCTAATTAAACCGCAAGTAGGCCTAAGCACTGTTACGTTTGAAAGTAAATATTACGCTTAAGACGAACAATCATGTCTCAGTGAACACAAAACTCAGTTTAATACAAATTTAATTTCTCGGTGAAAAGAAGGGGAAAAAAAAGATTACTTAAACGAAATGACGCTTTTTCAACCGGAAGTGAACTTAAGTTAACGTATTTGCGCACGAAAAACTCTTAAATATTCTTCAATTCCCTCTCTCCCTCCATCATTTCCGCCTTTACCGGAAACGAACTCAAAATTCCGCGGAAAAGTCCCGACGGTTTTACGCTGACCGCTCGCCTTCCATCGCGCATGCGCCGAGGGTCGTTCGTTAATTTGTTGCAAATGAATTCGCTGTTAATGAGAAGTCGTAATCGCGAGCGATAAACAAGCCCCACCCCCCTCAACGCCACCTTAAGCCCCGCCCCCCTTAAATGTAGTATCCGATTCCCGCCATTTTTAATTATGCTTTCCGTTTCGTCTGCATCGCCTCGTTCATCATCCGGTGGGCGAAGAAGCGCAGGGGTGGGGGAACAAAGATGGCGGAGAGATGACGTCAGCGCAGCCAGATTTAAAACAACGCATCAATCAATTAGCCCCAAACGGAGATTGTTTTAATTAACTAAAAGATCAATTTATTAAGATTTATTTCATTAGTGATTCTATTAAACGTTGGCTTCGTCTAGGACGAATATAAGCGCAATAATATCCAAACAGTAAATTCGATTTGTGGCGCCGTTTAATGCAATCAAACCATTAAGATTTAGGCCACAAACTTTTCTATTTAATGAGAAGACGAATGTTATTAAATAAATTTAAAAAAGGAAGCACTCACTAAAGTTCTGATTAAATTGTACGGAAAAGTGGCTTCGTTATTCAACCCGTTTGATTTAATTGGAAATAAAGAAAACATTCATTAAACTACAAAAATGGAGTCAATTAACTCTAATAAAATTGCTCACGCGCGCTTTGGAAACTCAAAATTCCAAAGCCAGCGCAGATGTCGGTTTTGCAAACCCGGCAGTGCACTCAGATTTCACATACTGCACATCCACAATTTCGTGCCAATTTGTCAATTTTTTTTAGAGTACTGTATTAGGAAATGCAAACTCACGCAAATGCTTTAGGAAATAAATGTCCGCGCAAAAATATTTTTAGGAAGTATAGCCTACACTTGCTTAAATGGAGTTTTAAGGAGTATACACTTGCTTAGATTGAGTTTTAAGAAGTAAACACTCGCTTAAATGGAGTTCTAGAAAGTAAACACTAGCGCAAACAGAGTTCTAAAAATTTATTAGCGCGAACGGATTTTAAGGAAGTAAACGCGTGTAGGCCTACAAATATTTAAAAAAAAAATCTGATTGCCTGTAGTCATTTAGGGTCTCAGTAAAAACTTTGTCCCGCGGCCCCATAAAATCTCCAGACAACTTTGCAAAATCGATCCATCAACAAAAAAAGTCTTAATTCACTCATTATGCACTAATGAACCATCTACGAAAAGAAAGAAAAAGGCTTTAAATAATAACTCATAATACATTTTTTTATTGCAATTGTTAATTTTAATAATTACGACAGATTACGAGAAGAAGAAGAAAAAAAGAAAATATTCCAATAAGACGTAATAAAATTGATTCTAATAAGAGGCTAGACACAATTTCATCTCATAATTGCATTAGTCTTATAGATAAAAGTAGATGTAAATCTTAAAATTATTCAAATATTATTATTATTATTATTTTTTTTTTTTGCATAAAAAGTCGAAAGCACGCGACGCGTTTCTATAAAAATTAATCGTATTTCCATAAAAAAAATTAAAAAAGAAAAAAACAAACAAATTCGAATAAAACGATATTAAACAAATGTCATCGTTCGCAGAAAGTCGCGTAGGCCTATTTGTCGTCGCAACGCCCTCTACAACCTATTTCCAGCGCATTCGCATGCAAATGAGATACGTTAAACTAACAGCACGTAGTTAATAGGAAGGGAAACGTGTTCCAGGAACCTTCGTCACTTCCGCCATTCAGCGTGAAGTGAAGAAAAAGACGCGATGACCGAAATAAAAATCAATAGTTAACGGAATTCATCGCCAGACCTGAGGAAGATTTCGGGGAAATTCCCCCCGCCCCTTTTCCCTTCTACACTCGGCTCATTTTACGCCGATTCCTGCCTATCAAATTAGTACGAATAAAACTGAAAACATTGTCGGAACTTTTTGAGACCGTCCCACAACCCCCTCCCCCTTGCAAAAAAAAAAGTGTAAAAAAGTAGATACCATTTTCGAAATTTAGGACGCCAACTTGGATTAAAAGTCTAAGGCTAATTCAATGATTCATAGCAGAAAGCGTTTAATCTAAGTTGGCGCATTTTAAGCGTAGAACCGGCGTTTATACAAATATATCTTCAGCTAATTTTATATTCCAAGTCTAGTTTTATACAATGTTTTTGAGAATGGAATGACGACAACTTCCTCCTTCACTTACTATGCACACATATTTGGCGACGACATTTTCACTTTTGCTCTAGACCGATTTGTTGATAAAATGTGAGGGAAAGAATTTGACACACAGCGCTTCGCTTTGCAACAAAAACATTCAAAATGGTAAAGTTTTTTTTTTTTTTTGTTGTTTACAAATTTCCCTGAAAAAGCTTTTACTATAGCCTTCTGTTCTTGTTTATAGAAAGCGAAAAAGACTCGCATAAGCTATGCTATATTTTTATTTCATGTGGCTTACAAATCAATGAAAAGCTCTTACCAACTTTATTTGTTAAAATATGTGCAATTACGAGACTGAAAAGCTCGTAATTTTCACCAAACACAGTACCCAAAACACTACACTCCTCCCCCTCCTCACCGTAACTAATGAGCTTTTATTTGAGCTTTAACAGTTGAATACTGAAAGACTCTTTGATTTTGCGTTTTCGGTCATCGATTGCCCATTGTATCGTAATTTTATTATACGCGCTAGCGTATGCCATGCCCGCTGAAAGCCTCTGGTTTCTCATTCAGGTCATTCTCTACCCCTTCCTTCCTCCCTCCATTAGCCAAAAACTCTTTAATTCATCATCATTCCCTTCCATCGAAATATACTTAAACACGCCTGCATTCTCTTGCTTTCGTTAATTAGAGACTGAACTGCCCTTAATTTACACCTTTTGATTAGTTACAGATCAATCACCCCTTCCCCTGGTTATAAAAAGAAGAAGATAAAGTCATAATGAATGAGAATGGGTCTCATTTAGCTCCATTGTGCGCCCCCTCAAAATCTGCCGCCCGAAAGCCTCGTTGATGTGTTGGGAAAAGCCAGTACTGAATTTTAAAGATCAGACCCGAATGTTTGTTTCAACGAGTTAAGAGCTTTTCCGCGCATGCGTAATAAAAATTAATAAACTTTACCGGCGAGTTTCCGGGGGATACAAACATTACTTCCGATGATCCAAGACTCAAGAGTCGTTTCACGTATAAAATGAGAGGTTTTTTTTTAATGAAAAATTGTCGGTGCGTTCAATGCGGCGAAAATGTAAACAAAAGTGTTTAGACGAAGTAGCGATTTTAATGCACTTCCGGTAGCTCAAAAAAAAAAAAAAAAAAAAATTGAAATTAAAGGTTTCTCCGCGGAACCTTTCAGCAGGTTTGTGAAAAGAAAATACTGTAGAAAAAAATCAAAATTTTTCAGGGTTTTTTTTAATAGAATTTTTTTTAAAATTAAGGAGTACCGGTAAGTGGGAAGTCACGTGGAATACTTTGTTAAAACTATTAAGTTCTTTAAACGAATCTTGTTGCATTTTTAAAAATAACTTTGTACATGTAACCGAATTTTGGGTAGGATAGAATCTGTGGATGGCACAACCTTCATGAAAAACGTATGGAATATTGTAGATGAATTTCTTACAAGTTTTAAATTGGATTTTATGCCGTCCAAAGATGGATTGTTTTAATGTAGGCTAAATTTCATTCATTCATGGAAATTAATAAAGAAACAAAAATGTAACTGAAGTTGAAAATTGGTTTCTTAAAACGGTTTTTTTTTTAAATTAGTTAATACATGATTGTACAGTATACAGTTATCCTTTTATTGCTGCAAACCCTTTAATTGTTTTAAATTGAGATAGTTTTAAGCTTGAGAATGTACTAGTAATTGGAAGTCGTTAGGCGACTTTTTCACTAGTTCCAGTGACCCCAACAGTGTCTTTCACGGGATTAAAAACAGCAGATAAAAATTAGTGGTTTTCTCTTTAATTACCGGTATGTAAGCAAATTTACAAAGGACTAATGATAGGCAAACGGCTTCTAGTACTGTTACGACAATAATCCTCGCCAAAAGCCTATTGGGTTATTGCCCACTCAATTTTGCAAAACCTACTCAGCTTTTTCCTCTGATTAACCAGCAGTGAGCAAGCGAAAATTCGTTTTATAAAAATTTAATGGTTTTTACTTCTGCTAATCTCCAACAGCAGCGTCACTTGTGAAAATTAAAAAAATGATCAAGCATTTATTTTCCAATCTGAACACAGTTTTTTTTACTTAAAAAAAAAAAAAAAAAACTGAGCAATAGCTTACTTTTATTTTAGCAAAATGTTTAACCGAGCAAGTACTCGTTTTGAATGATTTACATCTTACTACATGTGGTACTGTGGTGCAATAATATTAATTTGTTTTCCTTAATTTTTACGCCGAGCTCAACTTTTTCATAATAATATAATATTTGATTAGTTTTTCCACTTTAACGAATGTTTATATTACAAACCCAAAACATATTCTCCTCTGAATTTCGTTATAATAAAAAAGTATTACCGCGCTCATTGTAGCAATTACTCGTTTTTCCAATTTCGTGGCGTTTTATTGCTCTCGTTTTTGAAACTGCGTTTGTTTACGAGCACCACCTAACGGCTTGAATTTCACCCTCGACCGAACTTCCCGCACAGAGAGTCATTCTGCGGCCTAAGCTTTTCTGGCTAATTAAACGCCGAGAGCCATGTCTCATGCACTGCACCTATCTCGCCTCTAGACATCCCAGAGATGACCGAAACTCGTACTTTAAACCCGAATTAATCTCTCGCGATCAAAAATGAATTAGAATATTAATAAAACAAATAAAATAGTCACCCAAAATGGCGTCAACGCCCTCAAAACGATAATAATCCAGATATTTGTATGCCGCTACTGTGGATCACGAAAATTGGCTTTTTGACTGGCGACTGTCAACTGGCTATTTTGTTCCGAATAAAATTGACCATAAAACATACGATACCAATATTTTTAACAGCAATATTGTAATGTATTAAAAAAAACTTGGCTCTTTTTTATATTTTGGCACTCAATAGTTTTCTTTTAGTTTCCATGCGCCTTCTCGTGAAGCTGCGGAAGCAGCGCCTTCTCTCATGGTCACTTTTGGGTACCAAGCTTATGTTTTTTCTTTTGTGGAAAGGAAAACCGTGGTCAACCAAACCACCGGTCATTTTTATAATCTCTTCATCGCGGACAATTTATAAGTAGAGCCTGAATAGAGGACTTTCAAATGCCTATAATAAATTTTATCTTTAATAAATACGCAGTACTGTACATGTACATGTATGTGAAATTTGATGCGAGTTGGACCACAGCAACGCCAGATAGCGCATTTGGGCTCCTTTTTGGGGCTATATCTAAAACACTCTCAAAACCGTTTTCAATTTTATCCAAAGTCTATTTGATACGTTTTATTTTTGATACGTTCCCATCAAAATTAGATGCATATATTAAAAATGAACAAATTTCTTTCAAAGTAAACAAATTTCATAGAAATGAGGTCAAGTTGCTTCAATTTTGGTTGGTGGTAAGGTGTTACAGAAGTTATATAAGCGCTCCTGGAATTTGTATTCAAAAAGATCGCAAGCGAAAAACGTTGAGAAACGCGGATCTTAAGAAAATAAACACCGTTCGTCCTTAGTGCGAAGAAGTAGCTAAGGAGAGGAGGGAGGTGCAATCGTTAAATAGCAATTATTAGAGCTGCGCAGGCTCAGCTGAGTGAAGATGAGCCGACTCGGCTGAACCCGGCTCTCATGAAAATACAATCGATTTGAAATTCATCGTTTTACCTTCAACTCTCTGTGCTCTCATTAACACTTCTTAATAAACTCATTAGCTGGGCCTATTCGCTCTATTATTTAGCCCTGCCTATACCTGCTCTATCTCTCTCTTTCTATAAAACCGTGCCTACGCAAAGGCAAAAAATTTACGAGTTCCTCGTTATTCACGGTGTATATGGTGCTAAAAAATAAAAATAGAAACTTTCTCATATTCTATTGGTAGTAAAACCGCGAATGGCCACGCTCACACGTAAATATTTTGTTCAAAAATGTCAAAACAATGCTGCATGGTTCTCTAGACGACTTTTTAGCATTAACACCTTGTTGAACTGGCAATCAGGAACATTTTCACCCTTGCCACTATTGTCAAGACAAGATACATTGCGCAACCATCTGTCTTGGGGAATGTCTATCTAAAGACTTGTAAGTTTCAGCAACAGCTTGTAAGCTGCAACGCGTATTAAAATTTAAAACGGCTCTCTGCTCGAGCATTACTATAAAAACCCACGCGTGTACACTGAAAGCTGTCTAAAAACGAAAAATGAGCGAAAGTTGTATACTGTACAGTACTGTTTTTCAGAATATTCATTACAGTAAATAAAACCCGCAATATTATTTTGATGTAATAGTTTTCGTAAATTTCCTTTTACGCAGGAGGCTCACTTTTTTAATGTATACCGGTATATATATATATATTTTTTTTAAAAAAATTGCTTTTACATGTATTGCTTACTTTCTTTACTACGCTATGTAAGCTGAAAAGTAAATCTCAATGAATCGTTAAGGTGAAGTTAATAAAGCAAAGCGCTACCAGATGTACCAGTAATGTAAATAATGTAAGATAACCGTAACATCATCTCACTTCGCCACACAACTTTTTTAATTAACTCACCGGGTATATTAAAGACAACGAGGTATACAAAGATAATCCAAACGCAAAAAAAAAAAATAATAATAAATCACATCCTTATTTATCAATACAGTACAGTATTAATAACAGTAGTATTGAATCGGTCATTGCGGAAGATAAACCTCTCTTCTTCGTTTCCTTCACAATATCGTTGTTTTTTTGTTATTATTGCTGTAGTCGATTCCGCAGGATTTCGCATGCGTGTACATCTACAGGTATTGCTCTTTAGGGTTAAACAGACTATGCAAATACTGAGCAAGTGCAGTTTTTGGGTAAGAACTAATTTAAAATTGAATAAAATTATCAACTTATTTAAAGCAAAATATTAAAGAAAATAATAAAGTCATTTTATTTGCTATTTATTTGCAAAATTGTATTATTTTTCACTCATTTTGGTAATTTTTTGCTAATCTCAAAATTTTTTTTTATTAATGTTGAGTTATTTGGTTATTTGTTTGCTTTTTTTTAAATTTAAATATGCCCCCTGCTAGGAGAAAGAATAAATTAAACATTAAAAAGAATCTTTTTATTGTGTTTCGTCGTTACAACAAGGGGAACTACAAACGTAAACACTTTATTGATGACAAATCGTAACAATACTTATAGTTATCAATGTTATTGATTGTTTTAAATTATGCTATGCATTTTATTTAATTTTTAATGATGGTTGCAATCCGTAGTCCCCGCTGCCCCGATAAGCCAGGTCGGAATAGGACAGCAAGGTGCTGGCTGTGGCTAAACGCCACCAGTGCATTTCAATGGTATTTGCAATAGTGAAATTGGCCAGATGATGCGACTTTCATTCTTGGAAACACCAATGTAGTAGTACTCGTGTTTAAAGCTCACAGCGTGGGACATTATTTTTTCAATTATACGATGTTAATAAATTTACATATTAAAACACGCACTAGAGTGCCAAAAAAAAAAAAACCTGCGCTTTGAAAAATTTTACTTTAGCAAATTTAAATTTATTATTTCACGCATTTATCTATTAAATTTAATATAATAAGCTTCGTAATATAATAAACAAAATGTTTATTCAACTGCGTTGCAAAAGTGTTGCTCTTTTATGAAAGTGCGTGAGACAACGGAGAAATTTGCACGATGCAACACTTTATAAGTGATAATTTAATTCATCGCCATTCCCACCCACATTCTCTCTCACACACGCACAATCTAAACCCACTTCAGTACCTCTAAATTTTTTAACCACCATTTTAAGCACGCAAATTTATTCGCGCCATAAAACTGAGCGCCAGTTGAAATCCCGCCCGCGTAAATAGTGAGAGACGTAATTATAGCCGTGGCCACGAAACTATAAATTCCGGACAGACCCCGGGTGTATTATAATTATGTCTTCAAGAAATGAGATTTATTTCTCTTCAAAACCCTCCCGACACAATAGAGCAAAATGATTAAAACAGCATTATTCGCGCAACAATTTCTTCAACCTTAAATTATGTATTTCGTCCTTTTACTGAGTTTACATTTTACTCAATTTTTGCGTTCATTTGCGATTTTCATTGTTGTTGTTTTTTTGGTTTTTAATAATTCTGTATTCTCGGTTTTGTGTTTCTCTTAATTTTGCATTTTTATGTATAGCGTTGGTTAAATTGCTCACGCCCCGCTAACCCTAAACTAAACGATAATCTGGAGCACGTCGAAGCGAGTAACTCTTCCGCCTATTAAATCTTTTCAATAGAAAAGGCTGATAATCTCCGCGTTAAACTAACAATTTGCGCAATTTAGCGAAACGGCGCGAATACGCGTTAAAAAATATGCGTCTGACAAATAAAAGCGCAAAGGTTAACCGTGTCTTCAACCGGAAAGCCAATAGCCTCGTCAGGAGGATCTGTAAACCGGAAATCACTATTCTTCTCCGCCTTCCACTTTCTTTTTCGCTTAATTCAATGTAAAGTAAAAAAAATAAAAAACAAAAGTGAGTAATAATAAAGAGAAAAGAAGAAGAAAAAAAACAAAAACCGAAGCTATTTTTTATGTCGAAAAGAAACGAATTAAAAATAAGCAGGTGCGTTAAGAGCGCTGCCTGACGTCACCGCAACCGCAGCGCCACCTATCGGTTCCATATTTCCCAAACAAACGCCACATCTGGCAACACTTCCACTCTTCTCCCTCCCTCCCTCTTAATTATATTCCAAGTGACGTCAGCCTCGACGATCAATTTCGGCGCGTATCCGGTGACCGGTGCGCGTGTATTCCCTCCAATAATTAATTTAGTTTTTTTCGGGAATCAAATAATTATCGCGCAGGCGTTTATTACACCCAATTAACCAATTCGCTGCCGCGGAAGAGCGAGAGAGAGAAAAAAAAATGCCGCGCGACTTCGCCTGCGCGAAAGTAGAAGGAGAGAATAAAAATATGCAAATGAAACAGCTGCCTCGTAACTCGATTACAAAGGCAACGGTATTCGCCTCGAAAAATACAGAATCAAACTCTCGCGTTTCCGACTTCAAACCGGAAGTTCAAACGAAAGTTATATTTGCCCAACTTCTTAAAATTTAATTACCAATGCAAATCTTTTTCCATCAATCCAAATAATATTTTTTATCAAATTCAAATCGATTGAAATGCATTAAAAAAAAAACCTCCCTTCGATTTATCGTTTTCAGTATTGCCACAACGTTGGTAGTCGAGTAGAAAGCACTTCCTGTTTGCGAATATAATATTTACGGAATTAAACCTATTGATGACACGTAAAGCTTTCTTTTCCGGTGCAAAAAGTCAAATTTTATGTATTTTTTTTATTCTTAGCCATCAGAAAACAATTTCCGGTTTCAAGGTATTCAATACAAGCCGAGTATTATCTCTAAAAATATGATATTTGAAAATTTCAGTAGGCATACATTAAACTGGTTTCGGAAATATAAGGCCTATATTCGTTACTACAAAATTATCTACCGGTAGTTTGTATGTTGACATTTTGATAAAGTAAAATGATACCGTACTTAAAAATTTCATTTAAATTGGATTATATTTACGAAGGACAGTGCATGTAGGCTACACAGTTTGCGCTATCTATTTGCATCCGTAAAATACGAATGCGAATCGGAAGTGCATTTCAGCGCATGCTCAGATAATAAATACGGAAGACATACAAAAGAATTTCACCAACAACCAAAGATAATTATCTCCACTTCCGAAAAATAAAAAATCGTTTAAAAATCTCAAACTTCCGCTCCTAATAAATTTCAAAATGCACGTAATGCAGTGTGCATAGCCTACTATTGTAAAATTAATTCGTTCAAAATAATGTAGAATTTCACTAGAAAAACTGTGACAATTCCATCCCAAAACCATTAATTAAAAATTTTGCCTACGCTGAACTTATTGATTTAATTCAGCGACACTAATTACGTCATCCGTGTCAGCTTAACGTTAATGAAAGCCCCGCTCACGTATGTTTACGTTTCCGGTACATATTTCCGATCCGACGACAATTTGTTTGTAAATGTGTCGGTCGCCAAGTAACATTCCCCACCCCTCTCTCTTTTTTTCATCTCCTAAACCGTGAACCCCCCCCCCTCCCCACCTACGAGTCTTATCTTTTAAATTAGCATTTGATTTGCGCTGAGAGTTATTTTACCCCTGATCAATCGTCTGCTTCATCGGAGCACGGCATCTCGTTAAAAAATGGAAGAATATTAATGCATGGCAGGAGAGTTGTTATTGCGAAAAGTCAATTATAATGCGTTTTTCTCCCCCTCAATTTTCTATTTTGGTACTCGTGATGCCAATCAAAATTATCATTTTCCAAATGATAATTTAGTCTAAAAAAAAAAAAAAACTTTCTCTCAAAATTGAACGTAATCAATTCTATATAATTTTTCTAAACTCTGAATTTCAATGAAGATTATTATTCCCAATTGAGGAGAATGCACGTACCGTACGAAATAAGGAAAAAAGTTATTCGAGAAAAAAATTGCTTAGAATCAAGAATCGCAAATATCATAAAGTACATTCTTAAAATCAAATTAAGTGGTACATATTAAGTTTATAATTATCCAAGAAAAAGTTCATAAAAACCATTATTCAACATAAAAAAAAAAATACTTAACAAAATACAGTAGAGGAAATACTCATTCAAAATACAGTAGGGGAAATATTTATTCCAAATAGGAAGAAAAACTTGCTCAAAAATTACAAAATTCTTGATTCAAAATTAGGAAATACTTTAAGAAAAAATTCTTAAAGAAATACTTACTCAAAAAAATATTCAAAATAGAGAAAACACTTAATTAATATGGAGAAAAAATTTAGTCAAAATGGAGAATAAACTTGCTCAAAAAAAAAAGAAAATTCTTATTCAAAATTATAGAAATATTTATTCAAAAAGAAAAAAATTCTTATTCAAAAAGAAGAAAATTTTTATTCAAAAAGAAAAAAATTCTTATTCAAAAAGAAGAAAATTTTTATTCGAAATTATAGAAATATTTATTCAAAATTAAGAAAGTACTTAGCCTATTCGAAATTGAGAGAATATTCGTTTAATTTGGAGACAGTGACCTGTAATCATTTGCAGTACGTGTCCCAATTATGTATTTTTAGCCAAAAATTGCAGCAATTAATAAACAAACAAATTTGATTGGATCAAAACGCGCTCGCACCAATCCCATTCACCGCGCATCGGTTGAAATAAGATTTAACTGTTTGATGAGCGAAAGAAGTCGTGTGCGCGCGCGTCTTCCGTGAGCTGTTTCCGCCCACTAGTGGTGGGTGGTCATCAAGGAGGTTAATTAAATCCCTTTCGCAATTTGTCTTGATTTCGGAAATACAAACACAAATTTAATTAAACCTGGAGCAGCGCTTTATGACCTTGTAAAATGACCGATAAAATGGCGGGCGAATTAATAACATCCTTCGCTAATTACACACGCTAACCACCTATTTAATTGGCGCCGCTAAACCGCCAATTTATACCTACTGCACATCTACTCGCCGAATGACGTTGTTCGATTACAACTTTTAATTTTATTGATTTTCGTTATTGGAATCTGAACGAGACTTCCGGTCATAAAAAAATACCGGTAAGAGTTTTTTTTTTTTAACAAAAGTTGTAAAATCTTTTTTTTTAACTTCGCAAATATTTAGAAATTTTAATTTTATTAGCTTTCAATTTCGTATTTTTAATACTTAAATTTGCAAAATTATTTCCAGTTTTTATAGTTATTTTTTTTTACTGAATTACTGGATGCAGCAAATGTTTTTGTGTTCTAAATTTTAATCTAAAATAAAAAAACCCCCCAGAAATTTCAAATTTTCTACGAAGGTGATGAAGATTAGAAAACTATTTCCGGTTGCTCGGTAAGAAATATTTTTTTCTATTCTTTCAACGTCGACTTTTTTTTTTTTTTTTTAAAATGTCGATTCCATAATTTTACATACAGGGTGGGGCAGCGAAAAGTACCTTATTTCAAAACGCAATAAAACCGTTTTGATAAATTAGAATTTTTTTAA
>JAQGAZ010001209.1:0-34327 GCA_034692225.1 Polydesmus complanatus | reverse complement strand
GATTGAAAGTTGTTTATTTTATACTCCTCTACCTACCCCTTCAGTTTGAGCATAACCTTTGGAATCACCCTGTATATAAATACAAATATTATTAAACCTGAAAATTATTTTAAATCCAGACTGCAATTGTGTTTACATAATAAATTATTTGCGTGCAATATACAGTAGGGTTACGGTATGTGGAATTATTTGCAATTAATTCTTTAAATTATTTTTTCTGAAAATAATTTTAATTTTACCACCATTTTCAATTTACCCATTTGATGGTGACGACATTGGGTTCACTTTTAAATGGTTTACGTTGAAGGCTTCATTTCGTAATTAAATAGGCGTATGACATTGTAAACAATTATTTGTGAACGTTTTGGCAGACAAGTCGTATGTTTGTCATTGAACAGTAGCGCCGTCAAACGGAGTTTATCCAACTAAAGCATCACTCTGGATTTCTGCTTGAATTTTTTCAATTTATTCAATTTAGTTCCGTTTAGTTTTACAAAATGTTGCTGCGTTCGATTCTAGATGGAATTCTAAAAGTTCCGTTGATCACCATTGAGGGTAAGTTACATTTAGGCCTACTACAATAATTAATATGAACATTAGTATGGTAACTTGTTAGTAATTCCTGGCAGTTTAGTTAGTATTAAAATTTGCGAAATTTGTTGCGCAGAAAACCACCATGGTCCATGGTTCACATTCTTTTACGGTTTAAATTTACACATGCCGTGTAGTTTAATATTTATGAATCTTTTAAGAGTGGTAAATTAAATCTCTTATTAATTTTGTCCCAAATAAAATGATTGGGTTATAATATTTTGCGTGATAATTCTTGTAACTGTATTACAGTATTTCGATTTTGTTCTTACCTATGGTTGCTTTCTGTACAACAACTGTATAAATCTCAAATAGGCTATTGTACGTAATTTTATTATTGTTTTTTTTTGTTATCAATTACCGTACCTTTATTTTAATTGACGATTGTGGTTCGGCTTTGCAGATAATGTGGAGTGCAGCGGGGTTCCACTAATGCTCCAATTAATAAATAAAATATCTGCTAGGTAAACATTTATTTATTATTATTTTTTTTTTTTTGATTTTACCAAAATTATTGACAATGGCATATTAATTCTAGGAAAATAATATTAATTATTATACGTGTACTTTTACATTATGCTCCTAGATTAATGATTGTGGTTGTCTTATTGTGTTACTTATTATAAATAGTTGAGCTAATATAGATTAAATTTTAGAGAGAAAACGGATATTTTTTGCTTAGATATGAACACAGAGTTATTAAACAAATCAGCATGCGAGAGTAGGTAGGTTTTCATTGAACGATCGAAGTTTGAATTACAATTTATTTTTTAAATTTACAAAATCATTTATTTCTAGAATTACTTATCATCCTATTTATAAACATTGTGCAGTTAATACAAAGTCGTTAGAAAGTAATGATAATAATTATTATTGTTTACATGGTGAGATTGATCTGTTCGAGATGTTTCAAAACAGCTGTTTAAACAAAAATGAAAGCGGCGGTTCAGTCTTGATCATCGATTCTCTATCGTTACTTTTATTCAAAAATGGGCTAGTTAATACTACAAAAACTTTGAATAAGTTTTTAGACTATTCCTGTAATGGTATGTAGATCAATCAGTATTGTCTGGGAGAGTCAAAATTGAAATACAGTATTTTATTTTTACCGTTTAGTTAACAAACATTTTCAACTGATTTGTTTCTTGCACTCTGATGTTCACCAAGAAAGAGTTATCAAAGCAATTGAATTCTTATCGCATGTTGTAATAAGATTAAATTGCGCGGAGAATAATTTTACGGAAACTACAATCATTCGCAAAAAATCCAAAGGTGTTTTAAATGAGGAAAGTATATTTTAATATTGAAAAAAATAATAACAACTTAAGCTTACCGTACCGAGTTTCAAATTTTTATTGAGAAACTTTTAATTTCCATTTACAGTTGAGCTATTTTAAGATTTCGGAGCAATTAATACAAATTTTTGAGGAAAAGCAATTTCCTAAAAAACATTTACGGGGCGAGCCAATCAAAATTGACGTAGGTTCAAAATTTGACACTTTAGTTATTTAAAATAAGTTTGTAAATTTTCTGGTTTTTTATTTAAAGGAGCCTACTTTATCGTCAAAACTAACGTTTAATTTATCGTTAAACGAAGCAGAAAAAGAATCTCGAGCAAAAGTGATTCTTCCTTATGAAAAGTATAAAATATTTATATACAGTAATTTTTAAAATGTAGCCAATATTAAAAATCGCGATTAATTTAATTAGACAAAACTTAACAGCAGGAGGTGGGAATATAAGTTACGAATATGAAAGAGATGACGATTTTGATGAAGATGATCCGGATGACGATTTGAATATTTAATTCAAATTTAATTACTGTATTAAAAAAAATAGGGGGCAAAAATTCGTAAGTTCTATTACGTCATAATTATATGAAATATAATTTTTTTTTGATGTACAAATTTATTGTACAAATTTGATGTATAAATAAATTTACAAATTAACCGCATTTTAACGATTGCTGACTTTAAAAATACATGTCAATCGATTCTACGTTTTATATTTTAACGCGCGGTGTAAATCATAATGGTCAGCTGATAATAATGCCGGTAGCATTAATTTGTACGTAAGAGTTTACTCAATGTTAAAGCTCAAGTTTAACATTTTCTATACTGTAATTACGTAAACGCGATATTTAATGTTCGTACAAAATTACAGACGTTAAAATATCACAATTGCGACACTATAATATTCCTATTTAAAAAAAAAAATTAAAGGTGCTTGTAAAAGTGTAAAAAAAAAAAATATATATATATCCGCTTTTTAAAAATATATGCAGTAGGTGCCAATTAAACATTATTTTGCATTTCTTGATCCTTTCTCTTTTGAAACATTGCTTCGATTACGTCCCACAGACAACTTTCTTCGATGTAGTTGTTGTCTACGAGGTTGACCAAATAGTATGTTTTTCGGATATTTTCAATGATGTTGTAAGACTTCGATCCTGCTTTATAACGTTTCGCCCATTGCTCGTGCCATAAATCAAAAGCTTCGTCCTATTTGCGTTAAAATAAATCAGTAAAGATTTTTTTTTTTATAACTCATTTTTGGAGAATAACACTTCCCAGGTTCATTTACCTTCCAAACTTTAAAACTGATCGGATCAACAACAGTTGGTTGAATAATTTCTCTCCCTGGAAAAACACCCCAAGTTACAGCAACTGGAACTCGTTTTTGACCATTTGTATGATTTTCGTCACCCTGTAAACATTAATATAGCATTATACTTCCCTTAAAATGAAAACGAATAATTTACTTAATTACCGATTCATTAATTATGTGGTAATTGACGCGAGGAAACTCTTTTAGGACTTCCATAAGCGCAACAACATTCGCTTTGCAAGTAAAAAGTTCCAAATATGCCTTGAAAAACCAAATTAGAAAGTTTGTTATGCATCTCCTTGTGTCGAATAAGGACTAAAATACTCGCTTTTTGATATACGTAGCCATCCGGATATCCCCATCCTACTGTAGGATCTGAAGATGGAGCTCCATTTATTCGAGGTTGAGAATTGATTGTTAGAACCCCACGGCGATTTATTTCAATTAACTGTTTTTGAAGAAGAGTAGTTTCGGGACTTAGTTCATCGTCGTTCCAAGGAATTCTTGTAACCTAGAAATAATGGAAAAATTATTTGCCAGATTTTTTTTTAAACAGAAATTACTTTTATTCCATCTTTATTTGGTTCCCCCGACAAATAATCACAGAACACATTCCAAACATCTGTCTCATCATTTAATTCTTCGCCCCACATTTTTAATAGTTCTTCGGGGGGACATTTACTGTTAATGAAAAACAGATAATAATCTTTCAGTTCACCAAATGCTGGTGATTCAGAAGTACCCCAACGACCGTTAGGAAAATCTCTCCACGATTGAGTTCTGTACACTAAGAAATATTTTGGACAAAGTTTATTAGAAAGTGAAATAAAATGTGATGGTAGTAAGATTTACCGTAGCTGTTTGGACGTGAAGACCAGAATATGGGTCTCACATCTTCCGTTAAGCGGTTACAATTAGCCGCGGTCCTCCATGGTAAAGGTTTTTGAGGATCTTTACACCACATACCCAGTTTTTTCAATATTGAAATAGTGGCGAACTCTTGGTTTAAAGTGTAAAAATGCACCCCAGGTACTATGTTGCTAGCTAACAGTTCTTTTATCATTTCTGTTGCCTGTACAATTCCATAATTCCGTATGGCTTCCTCGTTGGCTTTCAATGGTTCAATTATATCCATCACTTCTTTAGGAACTTCAATTCTTGCGAGTCTTGTTATATGGCGTAAAGATTGGTAATTCTGGAATGTAATTAGGTTTCTATACAATATTTTTAATTTAGAAAATATTTAATATTTTTTTTTTTTTTTACTTGAATCGGCATTATGCCTGGAATAATCGGAACAGTTATTCCTAACTTCCTGCAGTCTTCAACAAATTGAAGGAATATTTTTGGTTTAAAAAATAGTTGAGTAATAATGAAATCGGCCCCTTCATCCACTTTTTGTTTGAGATAAATCAAATCGCTTTCGTAGGATTTGCTTTCGGGATGACCATTGGGATATCCTTTATATTTTTTTTAAATAGCAATAGTGAATAGTAATATTGATTATTTTTAGTATTAATGTATTTTGAATACCCGCAACACCTATCACAAAATATTCTCCAAAGGTTTTTTTAATATGTCGTACAAGATCAGATGCATAACAAAAATAATCTTCAGCCGGGCTCCAATCTTTTCCGTTCAAAGGATCTATTGCGCAGATAAAATATTTTATATTCTGGTACGGTACTTATTAAGTACCTAATTATTTCCAATATACCTCCTCTCAAAGCTAGTATATTCTTAATGCCTTTATCTTTAGCCCGTTGCAATTGTCGATTCACTTCGGCTTTTGTCATATTACAGCATGTCAAGTGCAGCATTGTTTCCAATCCAACGTAATTTAGAGCAGCGCTTGCAATTGTCATTGAACTTGTTTCGGTGTCTCCATTTGGGTTTCCCGCGTTATGCCATGTTATATCACAAAATAGTGGATTTCCGACCGCCATATGCTCCAACCTAAAAATTGTTTTTAAAACAAATTTGTGATGCAATTGAATTTTAGTTTTAATACCTAGCTAGTAAATTTGCAGCTGCGTTTTTTATTTTTGGAGGAAAGAATTCCAGTGAGAAAAATGGGTTACCAGAATTAATTCTTTGGTAAATTTTATCAATTAAACGTTGATAATTATTTGGTGAAGGCGGTCGTGAAATGTCTGGCGATTGATCATAGCTCGAATAACTACTTTCAGAACTCATCTTGATCTTTGTAGGGCTAGAAATGCGCTCTTTAGCTCCGTTAACCATATCCTTTAAATATTATAAAGAAAAATTTATTATTAATTTATTCAGTTTTTAAACTTAAAAAATTAAATTGCGACATCATTTTTTATTAAGTTTGAGTCTGTATTACCGGCTTTTGTTTATAAATAAATACTGTTATTTACTGTACATGTACTTTTAAATCCAGAAAAATTATATTATACAGTAAATATATTTTCGTTCGTTATTAACACCATTTTCTTACTTTAACAAAATATTTTAATTTTATTATCAACTTTTCGTTTTTAATATTATCTTTTGATAAAATTTGGAAACTGTATTTACTCACGTTTGAAAACAGTGGGTAGCTAACCTTCTCGCATTCAGGTTTTGAGCACAGTAATCCAACGCTGATAAAAATAGAAAGACTTGCTTTTCGGGCGCAAGCTGTATTTATACAAGCTGAATATAGGAGGGCTCTGAATAATATTCTTTCAACCAATTGCAGGTCAGGAAAACGGTTGAGACTGATTAACAATAGAAATATTATAGCATTTCTTTTTTTTTAGTTTTTTTTTCTTACCCCAAGGTCATGTTTCAAGACTACCGGTAGTATTATAATATAGTAGTAGGCTTATACCAAATTTTCATGCCTAGTGGTACCGTAATAGGCTATCATTTAATTTAAAATAACCATAAGTTATGAATTTATCGTATGAAAAGTCCAAAAAAAAAAAAAAAAAGATAGCCTACTAACATAACCAATTAAATTGGTGATAACAAAATTAATTTCATTGAGGAAAATGTTAGTTTTTTTTAGTTTTTGTAACGCGAATTTATTTTAAAATAACATAAAAATGTTTTGTTTTTTCTTTATAAAATAAGGTGCCTACTTATATGCAAATTATATTTTACTTAATGTAGGCCTGTTAATGAAAAGAAAGATTAAGAGTGAGGTTAAAATAATCAATAGTATGGTACGACAAATAACATTAAGAAAAGAAAACATTTACAGTGCATTTTTTGTTTCTATTTTCCAATTTAATTTTCTTCAGACCGTCAATAAAAAAAATGTCAAGAATATGACTGAAATGGCAATACAGTATAACATAAAGGAAATTTTGTAATACCATTATAAATTAACCGAAGGTAAAATTAAACAAACGCTAAATTATTAGAGAGAAGAAAAAAAACTTTAATTGTAAGTCATGTAACGTGGAGTAGAACTAAATTTAGCATAAGATTTAATGACTTTGTCAATCGCTTCAAGAAAATCTTTTTCCGTTGCCACCTTTCGACGAGCTCGAATAGCGAACATTCCAGCCTCTGTACAAACGCTACGAATTTCAGCACCGGTGCTGTTTGGACACAAACGAGCGAGTAACTCGAATCGAATATCTCGTTCAACGCTCATCGATTTAGCGTGGATTTTAAAAATATGAGTCCGGCCCTATAAGAAAGAAAGAAGTTAATGAACAATTGAATTATTAAATTCATATAATTTCTCATTACTTCTAAATCTGGTAAACCAAATTCAACTTTTCTATCTAATCGACCTGGCCTCATAAGAGCCGGGTCAAGGGTATCAGGACGGTTAGTAGCCATCAACACTTTGATATTGCCTCTAGGGTCAAATCCATCCAACTGATTAATTAATTCCAACATAGTGCGCTGAACTTCGTTATCACCGCCAGCTCCATCATCAAAACGAGCTCCTAAAAACGTGGGCATATGTTTTTTAATATATTTTTGAAATGCATGTACTTTTCTATTTAATGCTACTAACCTCCAATTGCGTCAATTTCATCGAAAAAAATTAAACATGCTTTTTTTGTGCGCGCCATTTCAAACAACTCTCGAACCATTCGAGCACCCTAATTTGATAAGGTAAATATTATATAAATAATTAAATTTATTAATCGACAAACTTAGAAAATCAATGCAGTCAATTGTTAAAAGTTACCTCTCCAACATATTTCTGAACGAGTTCAGATCCAATAACTCTAATAAAGCAAGCATCTGTTCTATTAGCCACAGCACGCGCACAAAGAGTTTTGCCAGTTCCAGGTGGCCCGAATAAAAGTACACCCTTCGGAGGTTCAATTCCTAGATTCACAAATCGCTCGGGCTAAAAATAAATTTTTATTGTTTCAGTTGCAAAGGCAATTTTTATGAGCAAAACATACATGTAGCAAAGGGGTTTCGACAACTTCACGGAGTTTATCAATTTGTTCTTTACAACCTCCAACATCGCTGTAAGTTACATCTGGTTTTTCTTCAACCTTTCAACAAAAACTGAACAATCAATTCTTTAATAACAAATATTTAACATTTACCTGCATCATAGTGACAGCTGGATCAATTTTCGGTGGTAAAGGTATATGAATTTGATACTTATTTCGATCCACTCTATATTTTTTAATATGATTTTTTTTAAAAAAAAAGGCCTTTCCAGGCTAAATAAACAGTCAAGGTTAGTTACCCAACTCTCATTCCTTCTTCAATATCTGTTGGTGCCACTGAATCGGCCAAATCAACAACAAATTTGGCAAATTGTTTAACGTTTATTATATATTTTGGATCGTCAGAATCTGCATTAATGATCTTGGTGCATCTAGCAACTTGTAATGGTTGCTCATTTTGTAACGTTTGTTTATCAGCTGCCAAATCCCATAACGCAGGTGGAGCCAGCCCAGTGTCAGATTCTTTTATTCCTTTTTTAAAAAAAAAATTACAAACATTAGTACAGGTATAGTCAATAAATCTAACATTTTATATTTATATGTTACCTGTCAATTCATTCACTCTCTTTGTAACTGCAGTTATATCATCTTCTACTGATTTTATTAATTTTGTGTATTGACCAGCACCCTAAATTAATTTTTAAAAAATCTTCAATACTTTAATAATAAAAATTTTATATAAACCCCATAAAAATACTCACATAAGTCTTTAGTAATGCTATGTCTCCTTCATCCAATGCTAAATAATTAATACCGTATTATAAAAAAAAGTTCATCAAAATACTGTAGGCTACTATGTTATTATACAAACATGGGACCGCGCAGCCTACGCGATAATGGAGAGTTGAATAATAGAAATATACCTTTAATATCTTTTTCTTCTTCCTTTTCATCTTTAGTCACCTTACGCATATCGTCTCCGAGATAATCCGGCATTTTAATAGTTAAAGAATGAAAACTTTAGAACAACAAACACTGTTCGAATGACAAAAATAATGGAAGATACAAATGACCAGACAAATGACGGTGCAAAACATATATAAATTACTTCAACGTGGCGCGAATTTTTATTGAATATAATTAGTTGCTGACGGCCAAGTAAGGTTGATTTTAGAATCAGCAGACGATATTTTCTAAAAGATTCAGAGCCCCCTTTTCAAATAGGGCCTTTGATCCTGATAAGCTGAGTGCAATGACGTTTTTCCGGCACCAAACAATGATTCCAAATCAACATTGAAGCCCTGAACGGATGGTTTCATTCAATCGTCTTCTTTGTCACGTCGGTGTAAAAGTTTAAGTTATTTCGAACCTTTTTCAAAAAAGTTACTGTAATTAATTTCCGCGAATATTAACATAGGCGATTGAAAATGTAACCATTGTCATCAAAGATGAACGGCAAGTGTTGAATGCATGATACGAGAGATGTACTATTAAAACAATAATTCATTAAGTGAGTTTGATAACATCGTTTTAATTTAAAGTATGGCATAAATTCAAGGTACTTTCAAAACAACTATAAACTCGAATTAGTGTATAATTGGAATCTCATATTAATATTTTCTGGAATGTGCTAAAAATAAACTGAAAAAATAATGGAAGGATTTAGTATGGATATAGATGTGCCATTTGGTGTAAATAAAAATGTCTGTACCGGTAGCACCTTGAAACGGTCAAGCAGTGCTCCTATGATCAACGTCTTGCCTGGTCGAACACTCATTAAGTAAACAATTCTTTAATGATTTTATAAGAACTTTCGTGTTTTAATTTATTTTTTATTATTTATATAATAGCACTTTTACGGTTTTTCGAGAAGAATCGACTCCCCATTCTTTATTTGAAAGTCAAAATAGGTCGAGAAGGTTCAGTGCCAGTTTCGGGGATGCTGTACCTGGAAGCGCTCCATCGGTAAAACTTATTTAATTTTTTTATTCTTGTTTGTAACTTTAACAATAAAATTTTATTTTATTAATTATTATTTAATGTGCGTTTAAATTTTTTTAGTCTCCTTTTCATATACGAACTTCAAGAATTAGTCAAATTAAACATGAGGAAGGAATGGATGTATTAAATCGAGAAGTTGCTCATGAAAGGTAAGTTGGGGAATATAATTACATGTAATTAAAAATGCGGTTTCTGAATTAAAAAACTTATTTTTATTTTAGAAAAGTTCAGTCGGCAATTCAGATTTCTCAATCTTGGGAAGATTTAACTTTGGTCATATAAATATAGTTTATAATATGGTGCAGCTATATTAACCTAAAAGTTTTTTTTTCTTTAGGCTTCTGATGGAGATTCTTCTAAACGTCCCAGGTGCTTTACTGAACCATTACACATTTTTCCTTCAACATATCCGCTTTCTAGCTCTCCTTCTCCAACTCGACTTGGAAAAGTAATTTTTTTAATATGAAATTTGTTAATAAATACTGCATTGTAATAACTGTGTTTAGCAATGTTTTTCACCATCAATGCAACAACCGGTTCGTAACGCTGCATTTTGCACAAGTCCAGTGCCAAGTCCTACTCGTAAATCTGTTACCAGGTTAATATTTCTCTGCACTCTTTAAATTCTTAATAAAGTGAAATAAGTTATTGTTTAGACGGAGTTTAAGTCCCATTGCGTTGCGGCCAAGTCAATTGCCAATGAAACGAAAATGTATTTGTCGCTTACTGAAATAATTTTGATTTTGAAATTGCATTCATTCTACGATGAATAAAATTATTTATAGATGACAGTGGTGACAGGATGGATGTTAGTTTCAGCCCGCAGAAAAAGTTTCATCCGTGTTTAATTGCGGATAGAATAACTCATCGGTTAATTATTACTTTTTTTATAAGGAAAAAAATTCAAAGTATTAAATTTCTATTTTTTAAAGATTGTCCACTGGTAGTTTGGATGATTCTCCCATTTCTGATCAAGCGGCAATTCAAAGATATACTCCTGAGTCAATGTCTAGTGTGGATTCTCCATGTAGCATCTTTAAAACGGTAGATCAAGATGCTGCTATGCAAGATAGTGAACCACCGACTCCAACTTCTGAAGGGACTTCAAATGAAACGATGTAATGCAGTCTTGTTATGATTTTCCTGTTTATTTAGATTTAGAACTATTGCTGTGTAAAAAAGGTAATTTCGAATAGAATGTTTTTGAAATTACTAACGTTTTGCCTTTATTGCTAATACAGTAGCATATTAAGTAAAGTAATAATTATTGAGGAAACTTTATCAAATTTTAATTATATAATCGCTACAATTTTTTGCGTGAATAATGTTTATTTACTTTTATATTATTTTCGGTTTTCATTACAGGCAATATTTTAAGAGTTAAACGTAATTTGCAATTAATGAATTTAAATAAGCTGTTGTGCTTCAACTTTTTTTTTTTTTAGTTTTTATGTTATAAACGTATTTTTGGTAGAACTAAATCAAACATTTTATACCGATTACATTACAAGCTAGACTTGTTTTATTCGTATTTAAAACACTTTTGTTACTGAATGTTGTAATTTTTTCCGTTCATAATCGGTATTTTGATTTTTTTATTACCGTGAATGGCAAGTATTTTATGTAATTTGATGTTATTTACAATCATTAAGCTGGTATTGGTTGATTACGATGATGGAAGTCAACCAAGCCTATTTTCTCATTTATATTGCGCTTCATTTCAAATAGAAATTATTTTGTGAATCTAAATTGATTGTGTAATTTTTTTTTTTAATAGCGTTAAAATAAGTTTTGCATTTAAAATACATTTTAAAATTTTTTTTATGTTATTTTTGATGACCCCTGTTTAGGGCATAATTTTTTTTTTTTTTTTGTTTGGTCGCGAACATAGTCCTTCTGGGACGCCGTACCAAAGCTTGAGTAACGAAGCTGTTTTTGGAGAAAACACGTGGTGAATTTGTGTAGATTTCACCTGAGGTTTGATCTGTTGTTCAGTTTGTTTAAACTTTTATTTATACTGTATTTTGTAAGTAAATAATTTATTATATAATATAATTTTTTATATATTAAAACTTGGTTATTATTAGAGAATATTTTAAAGATGAATACTTCGAAGAACTCTAAATCTAAAGGTATGAAGAAGAGAACTGTTGCCGAAAAATCGCCATCAAAATTAAAAAAGAATTTAGGTAAATACTATAAATTCAGCATGAAACTAAACCATTGTACATTGTTTATTTGTGATATATTTTTAACAGACCATTCTAAATTTGAAAAGCCTTTAAAAACCAAAACTGTTAAATTCGACAAAAATAAATCTAGTAGGCCTAACATAGCAAAGGTACAGTAATTATCTTATTAATTAGAAGTATTGTGAAATTGAAACTCATTTTGTTACAGTCTAAAAGTAAGGATAAAGCAATTGTCAAAGAATCAAATTTATCATTGCCAAAAGAAGGTGAAAGTTCGGTTTTAAAAACTGGCGAAAAACGCAAAAGAGAGAATCCGCGAAATAAAAGTTCAGATGGTAAGATTTTCATGTACAGTACCGTAGTCACAATTTACGCAGTTAAAATATTTATTATGTTGGATTTTAAAAAGCTTCTGAAGCCAAAAAACCCAAATTAGAAGAATTGACCGTTAAAGAAAGACGAAAGCAACGAAAAAGTTCAAAAAATAATTACGATATATCTACAAAAGCAAAAAAATTGTGGGATGTCTTGCGACGGTAATTTTAGCTCTACCGGTAGTTGCAATATTGTTGGTAATTCATTTAACTTTTAAAAATAGGGAGGATTGTCCAAAATCCAAACAAATTGAATTGTCGAATGAAGTGTACAATTTAGTTCAAGGAAAAGTTGATCCGGTTTGTGCACGCGGCATTAGTTACTAAATTTTATAAATACGTGAATATAATTATTCAATTAATAACGTATTTTAAACTTTTCTTATGGTTTTAGCTGGTATTTGCTCATGATACAGCAAGAGTAATTGAATGTCTAGTGATTTGTGGAACTCCCGAGTTAAGAAATAAACTTTTTGAAGAAACAAAAGGTATTTTATTGCTTACAATGTTTTCCAGTTTTTTATAACCGCTTTGAATTTTTAGATAAATTAGTGAAGCTCATGAAATCTAAATATTCCAAGTTTTTTGTTTTAAAGTTACTAAAATATGGGTAAGGTAATTTGTACGTGTTTTCTGAATTTTTTATTTATACTAAAATCCTTTCAGTACAAAAGCGCAACAGGAAAGTATTATGAAAGCTATGTATAAAAGAGTTGTAAAGTTAATACTTCACACTGTGAGTAGAAAATTATGAAGAAATTTAAGTTTTATTTTAATTAAATTTTATTCAAATAGGAAGCTGCAGAAGTTGTTGAACTTGCTTACAACGATTATGCAAATGCGCACCAACGTGCCATGTTAGCAATGGAATTTTATGGACCTGCTTACGCTTTATTTAAAGTAGGCACAGTATAACATAACAAAATGCTTACAGAAACTATTTTTCTATAATTATTTTTTTTGATAATAATGATGATATGCAAGAATATGTATTTTTCAACTTACCGTATTAATTAAATGTTTGCAGGAGAATGAAATATCTTCATTGACTCAGCTTCTTGAGAACGAACCATTGAAGAAAGAAAATATTTTACAATTTATGAAGGATACGATTAACTCGATTGTACAAAAGTAATATAGAGAAAATGAAAGCTATTTAATTTGGCAGTTTTTCCTAAAATATAATTTAATGTCTTTAGGAGCGTGATTCGCCACAGCATAGTACATCACGTTATTTTGGAATATTTGAATAATTGCGAAGTAAAAGACCGAGAAGTAAGCTCATATTATTTTTACAGTTTGTGCCATTTAAAAATAATTAATTGTTTTAATTATTGAAGGAAATGATAGTAACAATTCGGGATAAAGTGGTAGAAATTTTACATACTAAAGATGGGTCTCGAATCGGTCTTCAGTGCATATGGCATGGAACATCAAAAGTATAATGGGTATTTTCTTTGAAAAGTTAGATATTTATTTATTTTATGAGCTAGGACCGAAAAATTATAGTGAAAAGTATGAAAGGGCACGCTGTGAAAATCAGTCAGGAAGAAAACGGCCACCTTGTTTTGTTAACAATTTTCGATTGCGTTGACGATACCAAGCTAGTTCAAAAAGTTCTTTTAGAGGTGCTTTTTCCTTAATTTGAATTTAAATAAATAATGTTTTTAATAATATTATTTTATACCACTATTAGGAAATGTTAGCAAGTGGTCTAGATTTAGTTCTTCACCCTACTGGAAGAAAGGTCCTCCTTTATTTAATTGCGCCGAGAGATACAAAACATTTTCATCCTGATGTTATTAATATTTTAAGTAAAGGGGACGGCAATACCACTAGGTAAGTTTATTATGCTAGTCGAGAAAGTAATAATAATTTATAAAACATTTTACAGTAAAAAGGAAACTTCAGTAAGAAGAAGCGAGTTAATATCTCCAATATCTGATTCTATTTTTAAATTAGCGACTGATAATTTAGAGAAATTAATTACTTGCCCCAGAGATTGTCTATTTCTTCTAACTGCAATGAAAAATTGTGATGGTATGTTTTAAAATTTGAAATTAATTGCAGTATTTTTATTTGAAAAATTATAATTAAATTTTATGTAGGAGACCTATCAAATTTGTTTACAAAACTCGCTGAGGTTTGTGCGCGTCCAATGGCTGTAGGGGAAGATCACATTGTAGAAAATCTCGCCGGACATTATATTTTGAAAAAAATAATTCAAGATGATAAAGAACGAAATGAAAAGAATGCTGGTAAAACTGTTAAATGTAGCACAGTACTATGTTATTATCCTACAATTCTGTACCTTAAAAAAAACATTTTATTTAGTTCGTTTCAGTGACATTTTATTGGAGACTGTTTCTGACGAGTCTTTATGTTCGTGGATAGAATGTAATCGTGGATCATTTATACTTTTAAAGTAATTAGCATATTTTATACTTTTAATTTTTGAATGGTTCACTAATTTTTATTATCTAGGTTAATCGAAAATGAAATTATTCCAGTAATTAAAAGAGTAGCAATTGCTCTAAAACCTGTTATGGACGTATTACGAAAAAAGAAATATAAAGGTGCCGAGTTATTATATACAAAACTAAAAAGTATCAATCACTAACTGTTGTATCCAAACAAAAAGGAAAATAAATGTATCAATTTATTATTACATGTAACTTGATTATTTGATATCAATTGCTGAGATTTATTTGCAAATGTCAGCTAAAATTACAATAGCGAGAAAACTTCATCGACTTACATATAATATTGGTAAATGGTAATTATATAAATTAGATTTAATTTATAATGGATCGAAGACTGTGTTTAATAGTAAACAAATGTATTGTTCTTTTAATGCTGACATTTATTCTGGAAGGTACTTGCTTTCAGTTTCCGTTATTAACTTGCAACGCTACGAATGAAAATAAGTCACCCTTATGTCTTTTTGCAAAGCAAAAATTTATTGGTAAAGTATTTTTTTTTAAAAAAATTATAGTCCTAAATACATGAATTTAAATTTCTAATTAGAAGATGGAGATTCAATTAATGATACTATAGCACGCAGAGGGTCAAAACTATACGATGTTTTCGAGATAAACTTATAATGTTATTATCGTACTCGGTTTAATACCTTAAATAATTATACATCAAGCATTTGGATAATTGTATTAAGTGTGTAGAGTTTTAAGTTATAAAATAGATAATTACAGTAGGCTAATCAAAATAAAACTTGATACTGTCAAGTCAGCTGGAAAGGGCGTGTTTAGTTTTTGTGTCAAAGGTCGAGAGTTTTCGCGCCTAATTTGAACTAACGTGACGTCACTGACTATAAAGTTTAAAATAAAAATACATAATGCGTAGTAAATATATAATCTTAAATTTAAATATTTTTAACAAATTATTACAGTACGGTATGTAAAATAAAAGGATTATAATTATAAAGCAATACTTAAATATAATTATGCAATAAAAATTGAGGAGGCGTGGTTAATTTAATCCGGCCCATAAAGGCGTCCATGAATTATACGTCTGCTGTTTTATTGTTTTGATAGTGGGATTTGGTATCAGTAGAAATTTATTCAAAATAATATTATTGGAGTGCTGTTTCAAGATCAGGTAAATATTCATATTTTAATGAGTATTTTAAGTTTGCATTAACAATAGTTTAACCATTACCAATTATTTACGATTAACTTTATTAGTTTCAACCAAAATTGAAAGCGTTAGAGCTTATTTGAATCACTGATTAATATTCTATTATATTGGTCCTTTTCATTTTCATATAAAGTTCTGCAAAATCAAAGATCATGAATTTTGTTAGAAATTTCCGCGGTTTTAATTAATTTTTAATAACGAAACTCATTTTCAGCGAAACTCATAATTGGGCAAATTGTGATAATTATGGCGAAATTAAAATTCATGTCAAATTACATGAATTTTGGTTTAGCATTCTCTAAAATTTTCTCGTATTTGTTATTACATTTGCATTTTTACAGTTGAATTTCATTCCTTATTAAGCATTTTAACGTTTGCGCTTAATGTAATATTGTTTTTATTTAGAGTTCTAGAAGATTATGATCAATGAATGGGAATAAACCAACAAACTTTGATGGGAAAACTGATGGAGGTGAAGGTGGGGAGAGATCAACCCTTATGCACGTGAACGTTGCGCAACAACAAATTTTACGTCGCTCGCAACCAGAACCTTTAAAATGCAATTTTTCAGTAAGATGGTTTTTAAACAAAATTATATCAAGTATTATTTAATTTAATTAAGGAAGTGAAGACCTTTGTCATGTTATCAAAAATACTATAAATTTCGCCAAAGAGTTACCTAGTAACATACTAAGAGGTGCTGTATTTTAGGGTTTTTATTTAAATTTAATTGCAGAATACTATAAGACCAAGATCTACAATGGCAACAGTGCAATCAAGTTCTTTACCTGCATCAACATCATCAGTAAGCACAACTGTTATATCTACAACTACTAATGTACAACCAATAATTTCTAAAACCGGTGGGTCAATTAGTTTTCAGCATTATCTGTTACTTTTTGTTAATATTGAAATATTGTTTTTGAAATTTATAGTTCCACCCGGAAGCACATTGACTGCTCAAATGGCTTCTATCATTCGCGGTCCAATGGGAACTCAACAAGGTTTTGTTACACATCCGACAATACAAGCAACTTACAGTTCTCATCTACCAAGAGGTTGATATCTCAAAAATTTTAATTTTTATTGCCTTTGTTAATTAGTTTGGGTGATTTTGGTAGGCGCTGCTGCTGTTGCTTGTATTACTACTTTGAAACCAGCCGTTGCTACGCCTATTGCACGATCGCACATTCTAGCGTCGAATGTAGTGTCTTCCACATCTGGGACTCATCACGTTAATTTACAGCCTCGTATTCAAGGAATTAGCTCTATTCGAGGAACGCTTCCAACTGTACCAAAATCAACTTTGTCTATGGCGACAGACATTTCACAGTTACCGTTTTGAATATTTGTTTATGTAGATAGCAATTTATTGTTGTTGTTTTTTTAGCGTGGCATCATCGACTACCTCTATTCCAACGCCCACCCAAATTGTTTTGGCGAGTTCAAGAACTGGTGAATCTTCGTTGCGTTCTTCTGTTGTCCACAGCGCAGCAGTTATTTCAAAATCTCATCAATATGTACAGCAGGTTGTTTTAATTTTTTTTTTTTTTATTTTACTGGCAATTATTTAAAGTATTTTTCTGTTAGATATCTTCTCTTGAGAAAGGATTTTATAAACCAAATATTACGTCAGCCACTATTTTACCTACGCAAGTAGCAGCAGTTCCAGTAACTACATCACATGCAGCTTCACATATTGCGATTGGACAACAAGCATCGTCAATGTCATCGATTTCAGTTACTCTTCCTTCTACTATAACTATACCATCAACAACTCAAATTCATTTACCACTACATCAACAGTTTGTATCGCACTCGATTTCATTAGCGGGAGCTCAAGTAGGAAGTATCAGTCCGTCAGTTGTGTCTAGTAGTGTTTCTCATACTCATGCCAACTTGCCAAAAGTTATTACTCCCATTTCCCATTTTCAGCAGAGTAACTTGTCTCTTTCCAGTCGAACTATTAAAACTGGTAAATCAGCTAGTTTATTTAAATACTTGTACCAAGTTTTCGAAAATATTTTTTATTTAGCTCCTATTTCGACTTCCGTTGTGTCTCAAACTGGAACTAAACCGATGGTTTCCGCTGCAATTTCTGCTGCTTCAATTCCTGTTGGTTAGTTGATTAATGTTTTGTAAGTATTTCTTATATTATAATTTTTTTTTTTTACAATTAGCTAAAGTTTTTCCTCAACCTATAAGACCAGATATTGTAACTCATGTGGAATCGAATCGCAGTGGTGCGCAGGCAACATTATTTGTTTCCCCCACACACCGACCAACTACTCATTTATCCGTCAGTGCTAATCCCACATCTGTTTCTACCGGAATTGTTGTTTCTTCATCTGGCACGCAAAGTGTTCCTTCTAACGTTTTGTTGACGACAGATAACAGAACTGAACGGTAAATATTTTCATTGCAATTTTTAAAATAGTGGCAGTTTTTCACGATATAGTCTAATACTCTAATTAGTTCGGTTGTTGGCAGTTCTTACAATTTCACTTCTGGACAACTTGGACAAACTTATTTTTATGATGCGGCTCCAACAAGTTTAACGATGCATTCGATATCGGGTTCACCTTCAGCGTTTGCCACTGTACCGAATATTCGTACTGGATATAGTAAGTTTTGATTGTTAATGTTATTTAAATTATTTCAAACATTTGTTATTTTAGTGACCTCAAATTCTGCTTCCGGATTAAAAACTACATCAATTTCAACCGTTGCAGTGAATTCCCCAGTTATGATGACTGTCACGTCTACTCGACCTCAAAATTTAATAGAAACTAGTATTTTTTTTTATCACATTATAAAAAGTGCACGTTTTCAGAAATAAATTTATAGGCACATCAAATGCTGATCCAATTATGGCAATTGTATCAAGTGGTAGTCCAGCTGCAACTCATTCGAGTACCAGCGTAGCGACTTCAAGTCCCATTGCCAACGCATCATCTTCACCTCGTCCGAGTATACTTAGAAAACGAGCAATTGACGGGTACATATTTGTTTTATTTGTGCTGGTTTTTTGGTATTATTTAATTTAATTTTGTTTGTACAGGTCACAAGTTTCTAACGTTGTCAAACGAAATCTTTTACCTTCGCTATCAACATCTTTAAAAATGTCTAGTCCACAACTTGAAGTTTCGTCCGCTTCAGCTACAAACAGTGGAGTTTTGCCAAAACTTGCAACGTATTTATTTTTTATTTATTTACAGTAATTTTGCAATTAGTTGAAACATCATTTTTTTTTTGGGGGGGGGTTTAGTAATCGAGATAATTTAAGTGAAAATGGACAAATATCCGAACTAGCTAATATAGCTGTTAGTTCTGCAAGTGCGCTTAACGTTGAAATAAAACAGGAAACAATAGATAACTCGGAAACTTGTAAGATTTGAATTTACTTTGTATAAACTTTATGTTTCATTTTAATGGTAAAGTAGCGACAGCTTCAAGCTTGTTACAACTTGGTCCGGGACCAGAGGCGTCACCAAGGAAAAAGCCCAGGAAGCAGCAACTGTAAGTATAATGGTTATGAGTTATTTATTACATGTACTGTACTGTTTTTTAAAATAACGTTCTATATTTATAATTTTTGAATAGAACTGGTAATGAGCTTGTAGAGACTCATTCTACAGAAGGGGAGGAAGAATTTGAGAAGGAATCTAAAGAAACATTTAAAAAGGAGGTTATTCAGGAAGGTATGATAATATGGATAATTTTATTTTAAATTGGATGACTCAGATTTCTTTTTAAATGTTATAGATACAAACAGAAGCAATTGGATTTCTAGAAAAAATCGTTCACCCGTTACATTATTAAATAGTTATCGTCATACATGGAAATCAAGAAATAATCATTTTTTGAGATATACTGACGTAAAACCAAAGGGTATTATAATAAGCTACTTTTCACAATCAATGGAAGGTTAATGTTAGGTATATATTTCAGAAGAAAGACGCCCCAATATATTTGAGTTGGTAAATCAAAAATATGTCGCCCAAAAAGTAAATGGTTGGAAAGTTCATCATATATGTGCTCAAATGGAAGATGTGGTTTGTATTTGATATTTTAATATAATATGCGATTGAGTAATTATTTAATCCCTTTCGTAGGTCGATCTCGAAGGTTCTGTTCATTCTCGTTTGATATCTTTGCTCGATGAGATGGAGAAAAAAGATAAATCCAAAGATGATGAAGATATTGATTTGGATAGAACTATTGAATTAATGAGGGTTGGAACGATTTTATTTTTGAATATAAATTATTGTGATATACATAGATGTAACTAAGTTTTTTTATTTAGGGAAATATTCAACGATGTAAGCTTATAAAAGATCAGATGAAAGATGCTAAACAGCAAGTCTTAAAGGTTCTGGAGCATAAAATTCGAGTTGCTGAAATTGTCAGTAAATACGTTCCAAAACAATCCAGTAGAAGACGGGAAAAAATGTTTTTGTTTTAGTTTTCAATTTTTAGGGTTTGGAATTTATATCTGAATACTGTTTCATCATATTTTCATTTTAATATTTATTTTCAATAAATGTCAATCGATATTTTCTTGTATATTAAACAAAGATTCAAGAGCGTAACGTTTTTTAAACTTTTTTTTTAGTATTATTTTAATATTGTAAACCTTTTTGTTTTAAATTGAAAGAAAAATAACGAATCGATGAAACTTAACTAGCGGTATTTTATAAGTTTTAAATAAAAATTTGTTAATCTAAACATTTGTCTAATTATAAAATAAAAGTTTTCATAAATGAAATGTACCGGTAATTCTTTTTTTTTTAACAAAAAATTATGACTCATAATTTTGTTGATAAAAGTGATCTTCACGGAAATTTACCTGTTTAATATCATTTATATGACGTCATGAGTCTCAACAAAAATAAAAGATGACGTAGAATTTTAACGATAAAAATTAAGATTAGCAAGTAAAATATATTTTTATAAATAAAAAAGAGCTCTATTATTATTATTATTTTTTTTATCGTTTTAATGTATTTTTATTAAGCGTTAAAATAATTTTTGATTGATTTAGAAGCAATACGGAAGATCACATTAACCTTGTACGTAGGGAATTTGCCACAGTTCAGTCAGAAAAATGGCTGCTAGTAAAAGACGTCAAGATGAAAAACATTTAAAAATTTTGAGAGAATTAGGTGCTTTACCGTGTAACAAACAATGTTTCGATTGTCATCAACGTGGACCGACATACGTAAACATGACTATCGGTTCGTTTGTGTGTACGTCTTGCAGTGGGATTCTGTAAGTATGTTTCAAAATATGGTCGGTGAAGTAACGGTTTATGGTGCCAATGCGGAAATATACCTTCTTTACTTATAATTATAAATAACATTTTGCTTATTAAGTGTTTGAAAATAAATGTATTTGCTTAATATATTAATATGAGATGTAATTGAGATAATATATATTGTTGTTTAATGTTTTTTTTTTATTTGGCGATCTAACGGGAAAAAATGTTTGGATCCATTAATATTCGAAAACCGCTTAATACGCCGGTTCGGTTTATCAAGAGGTTTTCCGTAAAAACTTAATAGAAAATATTTAAACATTTTCCTAAAAGAATAACTGGATTGCAATGTAATATGTATAGCTCAAAACATGAGTGTCGCAGACTTTTACTGCTACCAGATTAATAACAAACAATTATTACTGACACTCGTTGCTGTTGATTCGCTTTTAACACAGTTCAAATGTTCATTGAACAAATTTATTAATTAATTATTTTTTTTAAAAAAAACAACGTTTTAATTAAATACGTATGATATAATTATTTGGGTATTCCATGGTTATTTTTTTGTTGTTCATTTTTAAAATAAATTATTATATCATTGAATTATAGAAAAAATACTGTACAGCAGATACCGGTTTGGATTGTAAAAGAGGAAATAACAGCACAAGTGTTTAAAATATTAGTATAAAAAGTTTCGCTTGACATGTTTTATTTTCTACGGTTGCTTTTTTTTTTTATGGTATAATAATTTTTAATGAACGGTATTATTAATTTTATTGAATACTTATTTTAAAAAATATTTTCACTAGCGGTGGCTTTATTTATGGAGTTAAATACATGTACATTGAAACATGGTTGAAAAAAAGGAGAAATAAAGATGGTGCGAAAAATAAAATATGAATTTTAAAGTCCGTAGGTATGGTAAAATTTGCTTTCGAGAAATGGCATTTTGAAATTCACTACCTGTGTCAGTGCTAAAATTACGTTATGGTTAGTTGGAACATAACAATTTAAAGGTCACAGAACTATTTTACTTCAATGTTGCATGCTCTTCAAATAACATTGCCAAAATGATGTTTCTCAGGTTTTAAGTCTATAGACTTGAGAAATATTGTTATGGAAAACTTAATTTCAAATACCTATAGACATTTACTTTATTTCAAAATGCTTAAATCTCATTCAATTTCGGCTTGGTAGATTTGAACGTGATAATAATACCAAAATGCCCCTACTGCATGAATGTATAATTTTGTCAAAACAAATTCTAATACAGTAGGCCTACAGCATCTTGGGATAAACTTTTAATAAACTTCTATATTAAATTATTACGATAATGTGTAATCAGGTTGGCTACTGCTTATTTGATTTTTTTTATTGCCCCATCTTGACCAATCTACAATAACAGCACATGTACCTAATTACTCAATTGTGACCCAGAAATATTTTGTGTCCATGTTTGCTCGCTGAAATTGAACTTAAATTTTTTTAATTGAAAAGGGTGAATATCTTGCTATGTGCAGTTTGCAAATTATGTTTTTAATGCAATATTTTAAGATTGAAAGCATAAAGGAATTACTGTACATGTTTATTAATTTTTTAATAACTTTCAACTACTTTCTTACTCAAACTTTGAAATTTCATAATTACTGTAGGCCTTCTGGTATTCATGTCCGTGTACTGAAAATTTGCTAATTGATGTTGACGCATTGGCACTATTAGTACCAAGTAATAATTATTTTTACTGGAAAATTGATTATTGCAGTATTTTCATCACTGTTCTGGGTAGTACTTGTACTATAATCATTTTCTACGCTGTTTCACATGTTCAATTACATGGCTGAAAATTTGCGCAATGCCTGTAATACTACAGATTACGTTTTGATGCATCATAATATACAATAATTATGTCAGAGTAGCTACACAATTTATTTATTTTGGTGAATCAGGGTTTTTGAAATTAAGTGCACACGCTGACTTGACAGCTTTTTTTTTTTTTGCGTTTAATTAAATGTTTCATTAAAAAGTGTATTAAATTAGTGTATTTATTTTTGTTTTATATTATTGTTAATATTATCAAATTTTAATACAGCATAAGGTGTTCACAACATTTTGAAATGTTGGAAATGGAGACTTTATTTATTAAATTTTAATTTGGAAGACTATAATTGTTAGGATATCCAAAAAAAAAAAAAAACATTGTATATTGCTTTAGAAACAAAATTTACATAATTATCATCACATGATAAATTTTATTTATAAAAATATATTATGTCTCCGCCGCGCTGTTAATTGTTAATGTTGATTGAAACCATTCGAGCTGTGCACAAAATAGTTTTCTATTGAGCATTCTATAATCATTTGTAAAGAAATTTATTCACTTGAAGTGTATATTTTATTTTTGCGCACTATATTTACTGGTACGGTAGGTGTATTTATTACTTGGAAATTAAGGTTTATGTTTATAACTGTTTTAAATGCACTGACATTTTAATCTTTTTATGTTTAGTCGTGGTCTGAATCCTCCTCATCGTGTCAAATCAATTTCAATGGCCAGTTTTGGAATAGATGAAATAGATTTTATTCGCTATCGTGGAAATGAAGTATGTTATATTTGATTTAGAAACGAATTGGTATTTAACACATTCTTTTGTTTTTAGCTCTGCGAGAGGGAGTGGATGGGCAGTTATGACGGTCAACCTCCAATTGAATCTGAAACGAAAGATGACCAGAGAATTAAAGATTTTATGATAACAAAGTATGAACGTAAACGATGGTATACTGATCCTAGCACGTTTAGGCACCAACCAATACAACCACCACAATTAACATCTTCTCACCCTCCAGCAGTTGTAAATAATAACAAGCAGAATGCTTTGACAAATAATATAACGGTAATTAAAAACTAAATGGGTTGTTGATAATGCTGGTAGGTAACGGCGAAATATTGTAACAATTTTAATTTTGTTTTTTGTAGATTAACAGGCCTGTTATGCAATCGGCATCGTTTCCACCTTTAAATACATTAGGAAAGCCTTCAATGGATTTATTAGGTAATTTGAGTACCGTGATGAACTTAGATTTAACGAAACTAATTTTTTACTGAATCCGATATTTTTTTTAAATGATAAGGTTCTTCGACTAACAACGCCAATGCCAGTTTTGCAAATTTTGACAATTTTACCACAGGTTAGAATATAAAATTACAATGTATACTTTTATTTAATAGTGTATTATACAAACACAATTTTAACATTATAATTGAAGTTGCATGCAGTGTTACATTCTGTTTAAATAATTTTCAGCACCTACGTCTGTAGATTCTAATTCACAGGAGTTGCCTCCTTTAACAATCGCTACTACAGAAGCAGCTTCTGCTGATGATATTCCCATTATAGAAAAATCTTTCATTAATATAGATCATAATCAAAAGCGATTATTAGGTTTATCGTTTTTACCTTCATTTAAGTTAAAAAATGTTTCTCGATTCCCCGTAATTAATTCTAAGCATTCAAAATTAATTCCAGGAGTTAATATCGAAGTGATTCCCAATAATAAAAATCTTTCTTTATCTACATCATCTTTTTTAGGCTCTAGTAATTCATCTAATGTAGGCACCCATCCAACCGCCACTAACATTCTTGCAGACAGTGCGTTTGGGGGTGTTGCCCCAACCACTAGCACAAATCCTCCCTTTCCAGCGACGGTATTACCGAGGCCTGTTGTAGTTTCCGCATCTTCGCCTGCGCCTCTACAGCAACTAAATCAAACTCAAGGAATGGATAGATACGCCGCATTAGCAGATTTGGATAGCTTATTTAATAGTAGCGTTTCATCTAATGCAAGTAGTGGCTCAGGATCAGCTAATGCTACAGTCGAATGGGATGGTAACCAATTTATTTTTAAGTGATTTATTCTGTTGAATAATTAATAAAAATTTTTATTATTAGGAACGAAGACAAATTCAAATACATGGGGGTATCCTTTCACGAGTGGTGGCTTTCAAACCCAACCTAATTCTACATCTAATAAAGAATTTGACAATGGTAATTAGCTGGTATTTTATTTTCATATACATTTTTCTCAACATTTAAAAAAAATGTATTGTTAATCTTTAGTGAAAACTCCGTCAAATCCTTTTACTGGAATGAGTTTTAACTCGCCTACCGGTAGTTGGAATCAGAAATCTAACGTTGCGCTTGCACCAAGTCCTGGTATAATTATTATTAAAACAAACTATAATATTAGCGCAAATTTTTTGTAACATATAAGATTGTTTTCGTTTTAGGCAATCCTTTTGCATCTTCTATTTTAAATCAACCAAATCACGTTAACTCTTCGACTTCCGATGCATTCGGTATATTTTCGAATCAAGGCGAATCTATGAACAATTTTTCTCCTAGCCCAGCAAATATGGCTTGGGGTAACTCACCAGTAGCTGTACCAACGCCATTTTTAACTGCTGCAACTAATGGAAATTATTCTGGTTATAAAGCTGCAATGCAACCGCAATTTGGTCTTTGGCAACCATCGATCGGAAATCCATTCGCTGTAAGTTGTTTTTTTTTACTTTATATCCGGGTGTACCTTAATGATTGCCCTAATTTCATGGCGCAATATTTTATTTAATAAATAGAATAAATTAATTCTGTCAACTCACAGATATTATAATAGTACTAAAATTTTATTTTCTATTTTTTAAAAATTTAATGTGGCCACCCTCTGCAGTGTAGGCCCCATCATGGCAAAAAGAGACTTCCTCATAGGCGCGTGCAAGCATATCGCGATCCACTAAATTGATCGCTGTTGTTATTCGGTTTTTTAGTTCTTGTAAGTTGGTGGGAAGTGGTGGAACATAAACGCGATCTTTCACATATCCCCACAAAAAAAAATCACACACAGTGAGGTCTGGAGATCTAGCAGACCAATTGCAAAGAGCAAGGTCTTAAGCCCCATTTCTACCAATCCATTGCTGGGGCACATTTTCATTTAAAAAAGCGCCTACATTCTTTTGCCAATGAGGTGGAACCCCATCTTGTTGAAAAATAAAGTTATTTGAATCCACTTGAAGTAAAAGAAAGTGGATCGCGATATGCTTACACGCGCTTATGAGGAAGTTTCTTTTTGCCATGATGGGGCCTACACTGCAGAGGGTGGCCACATTAAATTTTTTAAAAATAGAAAATAAAATTTTAGTACTATTATAATATCTGTGAGTTGACAGAATTAATTTATTCCATTTATTAAATAAAATATTGCGCCATGAAATTAGGGCAATCATTAAGGTACACCCGGTATATAATTTTAATTATTTTATAAACCATCTAATAATGAATACATACTTACAGGCCACGGTAGTCTCGGCACCACAAAAATCTAATTCTAGTAATCCTTTCCTATGATTTGAATTTAAATTGGTTTGAAAACGAAATCTCATGGATTCCTTTTGTAAGCAAATTGATCTGAAGAATCTGATAGCATCTTAATGATGACTTCTAGTCTAAAATAAAACACTCATTTATTAACGGAATTTAAACACATTCAATTCTTCCATTATCATTAATTAATGTGAGTTTTAGGTCGCGATGTTATTGTATAGCGTATGGACTCGCGTTTATTTGATTATAGCAGTCTTTGTTATCTTACCACTTTTAATTTTTTTTTTTTGCAATTTTAACTCAATTTCTGCTTATTTAGCGTATATTTGAAATCATCATAGAAGTTACCGTTAAAATTTCATTTGAAGTATATAATTATAATTGAAAGGTCTGATAAACATCATGAACTTAATGTATATTAATAAACAAGAGATATATGTGTATATAATATATGATATGCAGTATATATCGCTAAAATCTGTATCATAATGTTAGCAAATCTTTTATTATAAGTTGAAAATAATTTGAGTGAAATGTTCATTCTTTGGCATGAAAGGGCTTTCAAAAGAATTTGTAAATTTATAAAGATTATTATATAACGACGAAGTTAAATTTTGGTTATGTTACGTATTCGTAATTCTTCCCGAGGAGGTACATTTTATGAATAGACTAGTTTGCTCGAAAATTTAGTTTTGTTGTAGGTTTCTGCATTTTTTTTCTAGAATCAGTACCAAAAGGATATGTGCCATTTAAAATTGAATAAGAAATTCGCTGAAGATAGATGTGACTCATTAACGGTTTCTAGCACTTTTGAAGTCATAAAACTTGATATTTATGTTATTATTTAATATAATACTGATATATAGACCATAGATATCTAACTGTAGCTTCATTACACATTTTTTATATTTAATTATTTATATTCTATGGTACATTTTTTAATTATAATTTTTGTTAGACTATTCATTTATAATTTGAAAAGAAATTGTATACATGTATAATACTGTATATTGGAATTATTGAAAATGTAACTTTATAATTATTATAGAAAGGACTTGAAACGAACTTTTATAAATTATTTTGGCATCATCGAAATAAATTCTAGATTCAATTTTGTACATTAGGTAACTTAAAAAATATTTTTTTTTTTTCAATTTAATTTTTTTTTAAAAGTGTAGTTGTACAAATGCTGCCTAAATAAATTTATAATTACAATGTACCGGTAATAATTAATTTCGGCGTTTAGCTGTGCTTTAATTTCACGCATGCATTTATTAATAGATTTACAGTACTTGCAAATTAATAATTTTAGCTACTATTATTTTTTTTATGTTAATTTAATTATAAATTTTTAGTAAATGTGCTTTTAATAAGTGACAAGTTACTGACAACAATAATAGTTACGTTTATTGTTATGATGTGCGTCGAGAATTATTTACATTAATGAATTTAATATTAGAAGTAAAAATGCTTAATATAGTATTGTATAGGCCCTACTGATTGCGATTTACTAAACCAATTGGATAAGTTTACATTTTATTTTTATATAATATGTGCAGCATCCTTTATTATGTGATTTTGCGTAAGTGCATTAAATTTCTTTTGGAAAAGAAAAGATTTTAAATTTGCCGCTGATGAGCTAACGAAAGATTTATGATTTGGCCTAATCATAAATCCGCCTATGTAAATCTTTCAAGATTTATTTATTTGATTTACATTGATGGATCCGTGAACCACAGCATCTACCTCGTGTCGTATAGTACGGACAATTTAACGTAAGTAATGGTAATAGTACCATTTTATATTGTTGCCTTATTAGATTACTGTATGTTGGTACGTATAATTTTGTGTCTATAAGACGTAATTGTTAGAAGTAGTTAATAGAGATTTTGCGGTTTAGCTTTTTTCCCCGTTCTTATGCTTAAGGCTACCGGTGCTTATGAAATCTGAGTTTGGACCGATGGAAAATTGATGAAGAAATAAATTAAAAGTCCAAACTCGGGTGGCAAAAGCATTTAGCCTTAAGCATAAGAACGAGGAAAAATCTAAATCGCAAAATCTGTATTATAATTGAATACAGTAGTTGTTAATTTTAAGTTACAGAAATAGTTAATGGAAACGTGTTTTGCGCTGGTATCCCAATGTGGCGACTGGCCAAATCTCCTTCGTGATTACCACGTGCGCTACCATTATGTCGGCATCTTAATAAAACGCTTGTTCCCGCATTTACTAAGGATTTTTTATTACCGAAAAATTATAGTTTCTTGGTCTTCTCAAAAGCACCTTACTGAAATATTTGTCAGTATGGCCGTCAACGAGAAGTAAAGCAAATTGCAGGTATTGGTTGGGTGAGGTATTTCACATGTGTGATTTATTCTCAATAACCAATACTATAATATTATTACTATTAGCGCCATTAATTTAAATAGTGGCGCCGACCTTTGGTGATGGACTGACCGCAGAGGTTAAATGTTGCTATTGGAGTAAAAATGTTAAAAGTGATGGATAATAGTGGTGCTACCGGTAAATTACATGTACATGTAACCCTACTTGCAACTGATTACGAGTTAGTAAAAATAATATTTGCGATTGGTTATTTGATTTTGACAAAGATCGATTTTATTGACGCAAATTATATATATATATAAAAAAGTGATGAATAAAAGTGGTCATAAATTAAAATAATTATGTAGACCTACTGTAGGCCTACTTGCAACCAGTTTATTTTTAATGTTAAATCTTATCGTATTAATCGCATCATATTCATCTCCGTAAACAAAGCATGTAGATTATTTAAATAAAAAGATTTTCAGCAAACTAAAATTTGCCTGCCTTGAAATTTACATTTTAGCACTTACATCCTAATGTACAGTAATTCTGTTTCTACTCCATTTCTGTAAATCCTCTTTGTCATGTCATGTAAATTGTAATGCTGTATATTGACTGCGGTAAGCAGCCGCATAATAAGACATGTGCATGAAGTCGCAGTTGCCCAATCTCGGACTCTCTTGACCACATTATTTTTAAACGTCATTTTATAATTTTGTTTTCTGAGAATTTTAATTTGAACATAAGTTATTCTTTTAGGTAAAATATTAAAAGAGCAATGCCACCATCGTATATAAAAAGAATTCCTGGACCAACAACTAGTTTTTCACCATCAAAATTTTTGGAGGAAAATCAAAAACTGGTTAAAATATTTACAGGAACACGTACTGATGACCGGCGATCACAAGACTTTCGCCCTTTTTGTGGGTTTAATTTTTTTTCTTCTTGATACTTATTTATTAAATTTTATAATTACGTTACTATGAACAAAATTGTACGAATTTTAGTTTTAAAGGTTGGAGTGGTTAGCCAAGCTAAAGGATCGGCCTACATCGAAATGGGACAAACAAAACTTTTATGTTCCGTGTAAAATATTTGTATACAATTACCTGTCCATTACATACCTGTATTAATTTTACTTTTTAGTTATGGACCTAGAGAAACCAAAAAAAATGTAGGATTTAGCATTACGGGTCAATTACACTGTGAATTTAAATACGCGCCGTTTTCATGCGCTGTTCGAAGGCAATATCAACAAGATCAGGAAGAAAAAGAATTATCTCAAATAATAAAGCAGACTTTTGAACCTGTAGTTTGTCTGGTAATTGCAATATGTTAAAGAAGCTCGTTATACAGGCATTTTATAAAATCATTTTTATCTCATTTAGCACAAATTTCCTAAAGCTCGAGTTGACATAAACGTCTTAGTACTGAATAATGATGGCGGAGGTATTCTTCAAATTTCTATTTGAAACATACAAATGTTTAATGTGTTAATTATTACGCTAGCATTGTCAGGCTCTATTACTGCTGTCGGAGCTGCGTTGGCGAATGCTGGAATACCCATATTTGATTTAATTATGGGTTGTAGTTTGGTACTTTTCACTATGTGATATTAATTTTATGATATTCAATACGTGTATTTTAAAATTAGGTTTGCATAGATGATCATCTATTGATAGATCCAACCTTTGAGGAAGAAAATTCTGCTGGCAGTCACTCATCTAGTTCAGGAACCATCGTTTTAGGATTGATGCCTTCGATACAACAAGTAACCTGCCTATTACAAGATGGAGTTATCCAAAAACACACAGTTATACAAGTATAGTTTATTTTATTCAATTAATACAATAATTTAATATTCGATTAATACTCTTGTAGGGTCTGAATTTGCTTAATGACTGCTGCAATCAGATTAAGATACTAGTTGAACAAATTCTATTAAAAAGTTGGGAAACGCAATCTAAAGAAAAGTAATTTAGGCTTTAAAAAGTATTGTTCACTATGTTTAAATTCTTCGATTAACAATTTTATAAGTCTTGTAATTCTTCCCAAGAAGGTACATTTTATGAACAGACTTGTTTGCCCTAGAACTTAGTTTTGTTAAGGTTTCTGCGTTGTTTTTTTCTAGAATCGGTACCAAAAGGATATGTGCCATTTAAAATTGAATAAGAAATTCACTGAAGATTGATGTTGCCCATTAATACATACTGATATAGACTAGACACCTAACTACCGGTAGTTTCAAACTTTCATTACACATTTTTTATATTTATAATTATTATGGTACATTTCTCAGTTATAATATTTGTCAGACTATTCATTTACAATTTGAAAAGAAATTGTATACTGTACATGTAAAATACTGTATATTGAAATTAAAAGATATTTTTGCTTTAAAATCAATTTAATTAAAAGTGTAATATTATTGTACAAATACTACCTACATAAATGTATAATTCCAATGCAATAATTATTAATTTCGGCGTTTAGATGTGCTCTAATTTCACGCATGCATTTATTAATACTGTAGTAGTAACAATTGACTATAGTTACTGAAAATAACCATTGATAATGCTGGGGAATTTATATTTGTGAAATATTGGAAGTAAATTGCTTAATAATTATACTGATTGCGATTTACTGAAATTAATTGGATATGTTTACATTTTTTTTTTTGTATTTTTATTATTATTTGAGCAGCATCATTTACATGTGATTTTGCGTAATAAATCGCATTAAATTTCTTTTGTAAAAGATAAAGATTTTAAATTTGCCGCTGATGAGCTAACAAAAGATTTATGACTTGGCCAATAAGAGCGGCAGGATTCTACCATAAATCTACTTAATGTAAATCTTTAAAGATTTTTTTAATTGATTTACGTTGATAAAATTCGTGAGCCACAGGTGAAAAGCATCTGATCAGAGAAACATGAATGCAGCTAAAGTATTAAAAAAAATGAGTTGAATGATAATTTATGTATAACATAATTGAAGAAAACCTAAAAAGAACCATGTGAACTGAATGTTAAAAAGACGGTGATGAATCACAAGAACTTCACGTGTTCCTCGTCATGGTAATTTATAATGCTAAAAATAGCTTTGAGGTATGCTGCATGCATGAAATAATTTTTTAAAAAAAGATATTGTATTTATTTATTTATTATTATAATAATAGTAACAGTTTAAGTTTATTTATTAAAATAACTAAATCAATATACAGTAGGCTGCAGTCTACTTATTAAGGTTTATCATAATTATGTTGAAAGCCAAACTTCGATCATGTAGCCTACTGTACGTGAATTATGAATTTATGCATAGCTTACACCGATCAAGTAGCTTACATGACCATAGGAAGCTATGGCATGAGAGCAGAGCAATAGCCAGTTTCTTGACTAGATAGTCATAATTTTATTGCTACTTCAGACTATTAGAATATGTAATAATAATTATTGCCTGATTTGTTTACATACGTTTCTAGTAGCTGCTAATATTAAATTTATCTAATGTTTTGATCAAAATTAATATTTTAAAGATTATAAATTCATTAACATTAAAATAAATTTTTACTTTAATATTTTCTCAAATTTAGGTTAAATTCAGTTAGTAAACTTTATAATATTCAAAGTTGACAGTTCAAAGATTAAATATTTTTAAAAAGAAAATTTCAATTTTGGTTGAGCCAAATTTATTGGATTTTATTAAAATAATTCGAGGTATTTTATAAGCCTGGGTCCCATTCAACTTGATGGTTTGCGCTGCCCGCTGATCAGCTTAAAACTTTTCCAATCCAATTAGTTGACGTTCGAAAATTTTAAACTGTCCCCATCAACTTGCTATTTAAATGAACGGCAAAAAAACCTTGATTGGCATATAATTCACATTTGATTTTACGAGGCCAGTAGTGACAGACAGTTCAACCATAGGTTTAATTGTCCCCACTGACTGGTACGCCAACTGATGCTGTGTAAATTCTCCATAACGTTTAATCTTTTTTTAGAAGGCTAGTGCAGTACTGTATTTAATAATTTATTATTTTGAATTAAATTCTGGATTTTGTGTTTTTGGATTTTTCAATAGTTATCCTTGTCTCTAGCACAACAATATAAAAAAAATGAATGCAAGTTGGCGTAAAAATGTCAGCAGGTGCATAGCCTGAGGTGAAGGTGAATCGGAGATTGCAAAATCGTTGCTTGGGCCTGGCCGGTGGGGCAAAAGGTTAAACGTATGAAGGGTCAAATCTAGGAGGGCAAATAAAAGTCACAAAAAGTTAAAAACCGCTTGAATTCTAATTTCATGATGCATTCAACATACAGTAAGCTATGATCAATAGTATGCCAGGTCTCACCGAAGAGACGGTTACATTGAGCACGTAGAAATAATGCGCCATCACTTGATTCTATCATTGAAATGGTTTAATCCGCCTTGATTTAATCCTTAGGGCTGAAAGGGCGAGCAGTATCAGAACTCTCACGTCACCCCCAACCCCTTAAATTCCCTTCGTCTGGAAGTAAAAATATTCAGTTTTCCAAGATAGTGTAAAAAAAGAAGTACTGTATATCGGTATACAATGTATTAAATTTTATCAATCTATTTAAAACAAAAACTTTTGCCCATATTATTTAAAATTCTTTATTCCCCCACCCACATACACAAGATTGCGTCAATACCACCATCCTGTTCCCCCTTCCCGAAAAAAATCCTGGGTGCGCCGCTGATTTTAACACTTCTGGAAATAGCGTAATTGCCATGAGCCTCATCTTTATAGTCGATGGACTATTGGACCGGATGCGCACAGTTCTCTTAACCAAAATGAACTTAAATTACAGTATAAATCACACTTCTCAAAAAAACCAAGCGACCATGAAGTTAAATGTTTAGTATGCATATAATTCAATCAAACTTTGTAAAGTTATTATAGTTTTGAATTTAATGGTTAATAAAAAAAGTCCCCAAGCTATAATGGTTATTATGAAAAAAAAAAATCCACGAAGTAGTTTATGGTGTGTTGATCATAGTAATAATTATTATGGGTATACGGTTGTTGGTGACGCTGAAATTTTAGGGGGTACAGTTTGTTTTTCATTTAATTATAGGCTGCTGTATTGATATTAATATTTGGTATTGGAATTTATACCATGCAATTCAATAACTTTAAAAAAAATTTATTTTTAAAATTTGTGTAAATTTTTCAATCAGTTCATATCCTATTTCCTTGAACTCATTTCTAGCGTTGTTGATTGATATCGATTCAATGTTGATCCTTATCTACATTAACACTAGTCTTGATTGACTTGATTTTCCAAAATTGCGACATTCAAATCTATATTACCGGTATTTATTTATTTTTTTTTTAAACAATAAAATTAGCTTTTTTTTTTTAATTGAACTGTTAATGAAATGAGGATTTAAAAAATAATTTGATGTTATCAATTTACAGCCATTCAGTGTAATAATTTTAATCAAACTTGTTTTGGTGCAAATTGTACAGGGTGGGGCAGCGAATAGTACTCTATTTCAAAACGCAATAAAATCTATTTAATAAATTAGAATTTTTTTTTTT
>JAQGAZ010001208.1:0-34337 GCA_034692225.1 Polydesmus complanatus | reverse complement strand
TCTGATTGGTCGAAAACGCCTCCCACACAAAATCCCTGCAATCTGATTGGGGGGTGCTACAAATCACTACACTACTAACGGAAGTGACGATATAATAAAAACTGCGGTAGTGGAACCGCCGCCGATTCCATTTCCATTTCGAGACAATGATAATTATTGTGCTCCGATGATTAACCCCTCAAATAAAATATATAAAAAAAAGAGGAGTAAAAAAAACCGCAACTTTGCCAATTTGTTATAACCCAGATCTAACTTATTTTACTGCTCTATACTCTTTCAATTTTCCGCACTAATTGTTTCTCGTAGCTTTTACAACGTATTTTTTATGAATCATTTTATTAGTTTTCGATTCAATGATTTGTTTATTTTTTTACTTCATTGATGAGATAAATTTTCAATTAAGTTTTAAACGGTTTTGGATTCCAAATTTGTCATTCTTCGATTATTTTAAAAATGTTTTAGCTTTTTTAAAACCTTATTTTATACCTATTAACAATAATTTTATTAATCTTTTCTCATACATGTACGATACCATTTTTGTTAACTTAATAAACTAATGTACTTTTAATAAAATGTTACTCATTTTTGAGTTACAGCGTTTAATAAGCAATAATTCAATTGCAAATAAATAGCAATAATAATAATAAAGCGTCTAATTCGTTGAATTTCTTTCATCTGTCATTTTACCTTTCATTCCGTTCAAAAAGGCCAAATAGGAATTCCATTTATTTATTTAACCGCATAAATAATTGCTATTACGTTTTTCATACGTTCTCAAAAGAAGAAATTCGGAGTATTTATCCAGATTTGCGTTCAAAATTCATTAATTGCGATTTTTAAATATACAATATTATCTAATTAAAACTTAACTTCCTACAGTTGCCGAGTTCGACCTTTTCTCTGCAAGTAATTAGAAATCCTCATTATGACTCAGAGGTCAATTCACCTAACTTAACCCCTTCATTTCCATATAAAACTCCTAAAACCCTCTAAATTAGGAAATTGGAGGGTGAGGGAGAGAGAGAAAGAAGAAAATCGGTGGAGGAGGTTCTTAGCGATGTAATTAAATTCCGTCATCGAGGCGAAAGGTGACACAAGTCTTCCCAAGTAAATAAGCCAAATGTGTTAATAGAAGCGAATATAAAGCCAATGTAGGATAGGTGTCGCGCGAGTTGACAAAACTCTCGTCTTCGTTTTATTTATAAAGTCAACGACGCCAGTGGCGCTGCTACGAGAAACATAAAAATAAAGTAAACGAAAACTAAGAATAGAAAAAAAAAAAATGCAACACAATCACCAAACATTGCGCCCCAACACAAATTAGTAATCAATTTTAATAATTAACGACATGGAGCTGGATATTTAAACGGAATAAAAAATACGAAGTAAATAACACAAAACAGATGGCGCTCTGATTAATATTAATAATACAAACTCCGCCTTTCTTGACGTTAACATCCATCATTCAATTGAAAAATTACGTGATAAGTGTATCTAAATTACAAATTTATAGCTGCGTAACTTTAAATTTTAATGAAGTGACACCTCCGTATCTCCGATTGGTTATTCAATGCAAAAAAGCAAAAAAAAAAATCAATCTCGGTTAATACGGGTAGCAGACTCTACAATTCCAAGAACTGCCTTTGCCGGAATTAAACCATTTCCAGTAATAATAAAAATACAGTACTGTAATCGAAAGTAATTTCAGTATTGTAATTCTGGTAATACAGTACAGTATATGACAACATTGTTTTGGAGAACCTACGAATCATCACGTCATTTTTAGTTATCTACTGCGTCGTAAATTACGTCGCGATGCGTCAAGTTATTTGTTTTATAAATTTCGCACCATAAATAACGTCATAATGCAAATTTTGCCTTATTCACACCGTAAATCAAGTCGCACGCTTATTTTATAATGGACATTTGTTTCCCCCTCGAAAAGTCTATTTGCGAATCGAGGACGAAAAACCCTCCTTAGGACGAAAACAAAGCTTCTTTTCCAGCTCGCAAAGGTTTTTACGATTGCTATATTCGGTAACAAAAAAAAAAAAATCTCGTAATTTGCACATCCGAGTTTGAGAGGACACTTGATACGAAATCGATTAATCGAGTGTTGCGAGTGAAATATCGCCTCACAGCCGAGTAAACCCGGAGAGGCCTTAGAAAAGCCATAAGACAAGAATAAAAGTTGAATTATGAGGGGCAATCAGCAAAGTGGCTGCTGCTCTTCTTCCTTCTCGCCATGTCTGATGAATGAAACGGCCCTTTGAACGCATAAATCGTCTTAGCCACATGTATACGATTTAAATAAAATATCGTTCACACAAAAAGTGTTGACAGCCGATCGATTCTTCACACTTAACTCCTCCTCCCTTTAATGCGCGCATCCTGAAAATAACTTCTTCGCCTATCTTACTTTACTCGAGCATCTTCCATCAACTATTATCGTCTCTTAACAACTTCTCCATTTAACCATTGTTTTAATCTTATAATTCAGTGGCGCTGAAATAAGAAAGCAAGTGAGTATGACGCTTGCAAACCCCCAACCTTAAAGGGACCCCGACGTCAAATCTTTCAAGCATAACCGAATTTTTGATTTCCCAACTGATTTTTACTTAATGGACCAAAAATCACAGTTACGTCACTGCTCAAATTCAAAGCATTGTCTTTAATGCCTCAATAATTTATAAATTTGTCTTTAAAATTTTCGGTAGAATCTCCCTTAACCGAAACACTCGAAAATAATTTTTTTGTGTTTATTACAGTATTTATTTTTTTCTTTAAATTTAATTTTATTCCCTCTTATTGGATGCATTTTTAGAAATAATTAATTTATCTCTTGAGTTTATTGTAGTCCCTCCCACGTACCCCTAACTTTCTTCTATCATTTATAATAACTCCTCCTACTGTCCTACTCATCTATTTTTTTCAATTTAATTCCTCCAATTGATTCTATTTCCCCATCCTTTTTGTCTGTATTTTACTAATACTTTTTATCTTTAACTCAAAAAATAACTTTTCCAGAGTTCTCACTCATCTGCATTTAAGCTCCTCCTCTTCATCTTTATTTCTATTCACCATCCTTTTACTAATACCCTTAAAGTGTGTGTACGCGGATAGGGGTAGATAATAATGCCGGCCTCATGAGGGCCGTTTACCCCTACCATACAAAATGACGCTATTAATTACGACTTTACGAGAGAAATTAAAGTGGTAAACGATTGTCTGCTTCATCTACTAACAAAAGCCAATTTTAAGAAAATTTAAAAGTCTCGCGATGAGAATTTATTGAGAGAGGTTAATTTCACGTTGGGGGGCTCAACCCCATCCCACCCGCCCCTTCCCTTCATCTGATAAGTAGACGACGGAGTCAAATCAAGTCGTCGAAATAAATGGGAAAGGGATGAAAATTGAATTCGGAGAAAAGTAAGATAGTGATGCGGGATTGAGGTGGAATGGAAATTAGGGGCATTTAAAATGGCATACACAATGCCGTAATTAGTTTGCGAATTTACGTCATTTCGCGAAAGGCAGAAATTAGAAGTTATTCGTCCCCGTGTGATAAACAGTGAGAAAACGTAATAGGATCAGCAGCTTGAAAAAAGTCCGCAAGTCAATCGCTAAACAAAATTCCCAAATAAATTAAGCAGAAGGTGGGAAAAAAAAAGAACAAACAAACGTTAAATCAGCTGTTTCCCCGCGTACAATAGCGAACAACACTCGTGATGTTTATTATTTTGTAGACGAAAGGAGAGAAACGCACTCAATAATTTTGTCAATTACAATCTATCGACCGTTTCTATCTATTCATTGATTCGCTACACACTTAAATAAGATGTAAACAAAAAAACATAAATGAATTGAAAAGCTTTCTAGAATTTAACTGCATAGAAAATAAATCAACTGCTATTATTCCAGTGAAAATATCTTTTAAGGTGTTTATAGTTTGCACGGTACCTCTAAAATAAACAAAATCTCGTCTCGATAATCTTAGCACATGCCAATTAATCTGCAATAAAGTTATTTCTTTTTTTATATTATAATAATAAAAACAACAATAGAAATTGTTATGGCTTACACAGCAGAAATTAGCAGAATCAGATTTAAACTTCTTAAAAACGTAAAAAAAAATTGTCACCTAAAAAGTAATTAATTACTGTAATTAATTTTTTTTTAATTTGGCGAATAATGAAATTTTTGAGACGCATGTCAAATTTAAGTTCAATTGTAATATAATTAATATGCTTCTGTTCTTTATCGCATTTTTAACCTCGTCCTGACGTCAATTCGAAAAGTGATAACGCCGATTAACTTCTCCAACTTCAATTAAGACTTTAGCACAATACCGCTTGATGAAAGCGTAAACTTAACCTTAAGTAAACAATAAATCAACAGTTCTTAGGCGGGATTTATTTGCACCTCACCTAGCATAAAATTGGAACGCACCGACCTGAATCGCACGCACTGCTGGTGCCCCTTGCACCACGCCGTTGACTTAACCCGATGTAACAATAAGCCAGCTGCATCTCCATGCACCTTTCTCATCCTTTCTAAGCTTATTTATGCATCTAATAAAATCAGCAATAAACCTCGGTGAACTGCAATAAATGCAAACTTTCAGCGTTTTTCATCAAAAATTTAAATGAGATATAATAACAAAAAAAAAAAAAAGCAACAACAAAAAATGGAAAACGAAAAACTAAACTAAGCGTTATGAGAAGCTCTGTAGAGCAAAAATAAAATACGAAATAGTACGGGGGGGGATGATGATTCGCCCATCGCTTTACCCGCCAGTCCGTATCCATTTATACAATTCGTTTAATATTTATATAAAAGACACGTTTTTCCGTTTCAACGATCTTTTTATTTCTTTATTCGTCATTCCGACAGTATACGTAATGTATTCGTAGCGAGAGAGTCCGTCCAGACATCACGTAGTTAATAAACATCGTCCAAAAAATTGCAACAACATTCTTAATAAAAGCGAGAGAGCGGGGGTACTCGTCCAACAGATAAAAAATAAGCAGTCTGCAAAATGTTTTCCACATCCGCTTCCACATCCCGTCATTTCAATGATGTTTACGATACGACTACTGTAAAGTAATTTTTTCCTTCGACTGGCCATTAATTTAGACCCGCTTTTCATGAGCAACGCTGTACTCAGAGTTCTTAATATTTTGTCCAAGATTACGTACATATCGTTGAATATGTTTTCTCTCGCTCTCACCCTCCCGCCTTTTCCATTCCAAGTATGAGAAACTAAGCTCATCAAAACCCGTTTTGTACACTACACACTCACTCCAAGCGATAGAGGGAGAATATATTTTTTTTTTTATTTTTTAAAAACGAAAAAAAAAAAAAATATTCTTTATACGTTATACGTATATTTTTATAGTCCTCGCAATGTAAATTCGTTTTATATGGGCGCATTTAAAGCTTCATAAATTTAGTGTTGTCATTCCTGGCGTGCTTCAATGAAGATGACGATGATCTTTATTCATCCATCAACCCACCCACCACCTCTACTACCCACCCACATAACGGTAGACGCAACGGTAAGAACTATGGCTGCCCATATTTACGAGTGTTGTCATTCGATGAACGTATAGAAACACACTCGTTACGCATTCAATCCATTTAAATTAGTTCATTATCATTCTTGGCGCATGCGAATAAAAAGATGCCTTCCTTATCCCCCACCCCCCTTCTTCCTCTCACCCTTCTTCCTCTCACCCTTCCTTCCTCAGCATCACCCCTTAATACACTTCTTACTTCTCCCCCATCTTTTTCTTCCGTTAAGCATCTTTATTTTTCTTAGTTTGAAAAATAAAGAGAATTAAATATGAATGAAGTCGTTCTTAAATTATGTTACGCGTTTTTATCCAGGAATTCTGAGAAAAAGAAACAATTGGCACAATTGTACATCCTTATCCCAAAACTGTAAAGCACCCTGCCCGCTTTTTCGACGCTGCTATACTACCGGTAGAGCCATCAACCGTTATCGCCCAAATTGGCCTAATCAAACCATAAATCAATAGTCATATCTAGCGGTCGAAGTATCTAGCAATGAACTATGAAGCGCGGTGTGCCACATCAACGCGGCGAACAGGGCGCATTTCAGTTTTGAGGTAACGATGCACAATTGAGCCCAATTTATAAACGAATTTCCTTTTAAAAAAATATTTACAAAACTCAATTACCGGTAACTATAAATCCGTAAAAAAAAGAAGGCAAATCGACATTTTTACGAACAAATGTTTTTTTCTAAAATTGAATGCTTCAGTTAAAAAATATTATAGTACCGGTATACTGTATAGTACTGGAGTACATGTATATGCAAATTGACAGTCGAGTAAAGAAAATTAATCTAAATGCAAATATGAATGCAAAATTTTACAGAAGAAGAAAAAATAATGTCAATCTATTTGGTAAATTATCAGTTCTTAAAATTTAGTTAATTCTATAAGTAAACAAAATTAGTTTATCAAAAGCTTCAATTAAAATTTAAAATTTGAATGCAGTAAAAAGTTTACTTGTCAATTCTAAACATCATGTCATAATAATTATTAAATAATCTTTTTGTTGCGTCGTTTTACATCTTCTGCTTAAAATATAATTGAAACCATAATTCGAATCAGTTACTGCTCATTTTTTTCACAAACGGTAAATTAAGGTTTTCCGGAGCCGTGCTCTGCTCAGATTTGATTAGTTGTTTGAGGATCGTGAGGGCACTTCGAAATGTGTTGCGGTCGACATCGGGTAATAAAACATACCGAACTTTGCTATGTTTTTTTGTCTCTTTGCTCGTTAACTCGAACGCAGAAAGAAACTCAAAAAAAAAAAAAAAAAAAAAACCCCAAAAAGTTTAAGCTTTGCAAAAATGTTTTTTTTTAAAAAAAGAAATTTTTTTTCTTCAAAGAAGAGCAAAACGTGTAACTAATTTTCTCCTCTCCTCGTATTTAGTTCTTTATCTTCGCTTAAACGCTCGAAAATATTTACAAAACTTCTATCCTAATTAATACTAATTGAAATCATCTCCAGACGAAAAAAAATATATACACAGAAGAAATATTTCTTAAACAATAGGCAATCATTTCTTAAATTAAAAGCATCTTAATTACTTCACTTAAAAGTTATTTCCGGAACATTTTTTTTTCTTGAGCATCGAAAATCAAAAGCAGACGACGCAACGTGATTTTTACAGAAAATTGAACAAAATGTCAACAAGAGAATTTTTTACTTATAAAAAAAAAAAAATTTCCCGGAGCAATTTTAAATACAGTAGTGAAAAGTCAAAGACCTTGTTCAACGAGAGACACTTATACACTATAATACCGGTTCCGATTTAACAGTTGACGTAAAAACACGATATTTTTTTCCCCATTTCATATCATACAGTACAGGTACTTAATATTGATTCGAAAAAAATATAAATGCTACTTGAAATATACTTGACTTTTATAGATGATAGGTTTTTTTAATCAACAAGATTTTTTTTTTACTTCAACATTGAAAAGCCCTACAATTTGTATCTATTAGAAAAAGCTGTTTGGAGGGCTTATAAATACGTTGTTTAAAGTTAAAATGACTACGACAAAAGAAACTTACAAATTAAAACAATAAATTTACAAAATCAATTTAGGAAGCTAAAATCGCAACTTAGCAAATGCGTCACGAAGTAAGTAGCTAAGTCGCGAACGAAGTAAAAAGCTAAACCGCAATCTCTCTAATATTAATCCTGAGCTCAATTTAAAAGAATAATCTTGTTTTTCTTATTTCAAGTTGTATATTACAGTAGCAATAATCTTGTAGGTTTGGTGTTATTAGTCTAAAAATATTTTTCAATAGCCAAAATAGCTTTAAAATAATGGTGCTAAAGTAATGCTAAGTAATGTAGTTTTAAATTACATATAAAGTTTCGGTCAATTTCTAACTCTTACAAAACTTCTAATGCAATTGCAACACCGTGACGTAGAAAGACGAGAAATGTGACGGGAAAAGAAAGAGAAGGAAGAAAAAATGAAGGAGAAAAATAAGAAAAAGATGGAGTGGTGTCAAGAGAAGAATATAAAAATAAATATATTCGGGCCAACAGTAGTCTACTATTTGGTTTCAAATAAACGTCATCAATGATCACAATCAGCCTTTATCTTCTTTATTTTCGCCTTGTAATTTGGATAATGTATCCATCCAGCTCCGTCATTCATACTCCAGCGCCCCCTTCACCATATTGCAACGAAAGAACGGAACAAGGAGAAAAATAAAAAAAAAATCCTCACGTCTCGTCTTTCCACATTTGAAAAAATAGAAAGAAAAGGAAAATTCCACGCATTCAATTACAGCGAGACATGCCAGGTGTTTTTTTTTTTTAATGCAACTGCAATGCAGAGTGGAAAAGTGTTCCCGTAAAGTTCACGGAATTAGACGCTAGAATAAGAAATTGCGTCACCGTAGGAGAAAATATGCGCATAAATAATGAAAGTACACGTGTTTCACGTGCGAAAAGACTTGTTCGATATACTTTTTAATACGGTGACAACACCACTGCGGCATTTTTAGTCTCGGCGGAAATTTATACCTCATTATAAAATTAAAGAATATTTAAAATGTAATTTCAGAGTTAAAAATTGCATTTTTTTTTTTTTTGCTTATTTAAAATAAGAAAAAACTATTAATAAAATCATTTTGCACACATTCGTAATTTAAAAAAACTACATAAATTACCGTCAAATGCCAAACGAAGATCTATAAAATTTAAATGGATAAAATATGAACAGCTTTCAGCCTTTAATTGCAATCAACCTAATCAGGGTTTTATGCATTTTAAACTTTATTAGGTACAACGACTTCCGGTTAGCTTCACATAACTAGCGCAGACGATACATTAAAACGAAAAAATCAATTTTTTTTAATGAACCTTAAAAAAAAAAACCACGTCTCCCCCTTTCATCGTTAATTGCATACATCGGGTTTTAAGGAGCGCTGTTAACCTAATTAGTTATTAAGTTCTGCCATTTGGTATCCTGTCTAAAGAAATTTAACTTCCGATTAATATTTAATTGAGGAGGTTTTACGCTTTCGCCTTGTCAGCGGTTAATAAGTTGCGAAGAAAACGATAAAAAAAAAATTTTCAGTATAAAAAAAAGTTAATTGCTTTAACAAAAAAAAAAAAAAAAGATGTAAGAACTAATGAGAATGAGAATTCGTGGGAAATAAAACCTAAAAATCATTGTTTAGGAGATTATTTCTCAGTAGCACTGCCGCGGCTGTTACGAGCCTACATGTATTGCGATATACCCATACGGTGGTGAACAAACATTTTTACACTTTGTTTTTTTTTTCTCCGCAATTTAAGTTCATTTTGAACGCACGCTCATTTTTAAGCCACATTTCCACAAAAAATGCTTAAACGAGTTGTTTGATTTTCAAAAGCAGTACTGTTGTTATGGAAATTTTGTAGCAAAAATGCAATCACTTCGTAGCATAATTTAATCATCTTTTATCCTAATTTAATCACTTTATATCATAATTTAATCAATCAGTTTTCAGAGAAATCCAATCGCTTTTTAGCACAATTTAATCACTTTGCAGCAAAAATTAATTACTTTACATCAAAGTTAATTAGTTTAAATCGAAAGTTAATTACTTTTTAGAGAAATCTAATCACTTTATAAACAGAATTTAATCACTTTTTTTATGTTTGGTAATTTTTGCTTTGACTTGGGGTCCATAACACAAAAAGATTGAGAAGCACTGGATTAAAATAAGAATGAGAGAGAAAGAAAAAAAAAGCCATGAGAGGAAAAAAAATATTGGGCGTTAAAAGCGTAAAATTTCACCAAAAAAAAATCTAATAAATCAAATTATCGACTCGTAACACGACGTTTGAAATTCGGTAAAAAGCGAAAAGCACTCGACGCTTTATACATTTCTATCTGAAGCAAACGACTGACGGCTGAAATCTTAACCCCGCCCCCGTTGGGTAGCCACGTCGATTGTGACATATTATTGACACGGCGTAAAAAAAGTTGTTGAATCGAAGCCCTAAACACGATTTCATCCAGAAAATCCGGTATCTCATAAGATTGCCTCGGTGTAAAATAATTGGAAATAAAAGCAACTGTATTTCCCCCCCCCCCCCCCCACTCTCCACACACACCACCGCGGCTCTTATTCCTTCACATCACGTGTAACGCCATGACCGTACTCGGGCGGTGTGTATGTAGAAGGGGCGTGACTCAAACGTTTATTTTGGATGAAGTGCGATCCGAATCCAAATGATAGATGACGTAAACGCAGGCTGCTGTTACGATCAAAACTCGCATCAAACCCAACCTATTTACGCATAACACAACAGCTGGACTTGAATCCAAAAAGTTAAACCCCGATTTACCGTTTTCAAGCACCCTGCTTTTTTATTTCATTGTTTTATTTCGTTAACAAATTGCCCTTTAAATTGCAATGCTGAATTTCTTTTGCCTTATTTACGGGATTTCAGCGATTAATTTCACCAACGCTAAATGTTTGGATCATGACATAAAAAGCGCTGCCAAAACGGTAAAGTTCTCTCCTTTTTTCCCCCCCTTTCCGGCAGTAAGTTCGCTTCTCAAATGAGTACATTAACTCTACAGAGGTGTAAGTTAACTTTTTCTCAAATTTATAAAAACAGGTGTTATTAAAATTTCTATAACGTTATGTGCTGTATTACATATACCGGTACAGTATTTTCTTTTCCGGTTTTCCATAAATGTAACTCTTTTTTTTTTTCATTTTGTGTTTTTTAGGTGCCTACTGATACATTACTTAGCTTCCCTAACGTTAAATTCAGTTTTATTTGGCGAGGTTATTTAAATGAACTGTTTTTCTCCAATGCTTCCTGATGCGTCATTTTCTTCCATTTTCTAATGTCAAAGTTTTGCTTCATTTACCATTTTCCCCTCCAACTTTCAATTTCCGGATTCACTTTTTTTCCCACACCTTGCATTTCCGGATGCATCGTTTACCTTAAATTATCGATCACGGATATACCGTTTCCCTTATCCCGGATTTTTCGTTTTTCCCTTTTCTGCAACATGACGTAACTTAATTTATTGTTTTTCATAACAATTTTTTTTTTCTTTCTTCCCAAAAATATCGTTTGCCCTATTTATCGAATTATCCTTCTCATATGTTAGATTTGTTTACATTTTTCATTCAACGTTTTCCTCATTTATTTTTTTCCCCCCACATTAATCGATCTTCCCCTCAAAAAAAAAAATGTTCTATGTCGAAACAATTTAATAAAAAGACTTCATAAATAAATATTTTCCAGCATCCATCTTTACAAATTTTATTTGTAAACACGAATAATGCAATAAACTTTCTCCGAATCGTTAATATAGAAAAAAGTCAATTTTCACAGTTCATTTCAAATAATAAATCCACATTTTTTTTTTTTAAATTCAAGATTTTATAAATCGGAAAAAATAAAACAAAACAAAAAAAAAAATTCCTCATTTGTCGCATCTATCCCGATTTTCTTCTCTTGCCCCTTCATTTACTCGATTCATCGTGCAGAAATCAACTTTCCCGCATACATCGTTTTACGTTCCTGGCCATCTTTACGCTTTAAAAAAACGTTGAATCGAGGTTCGTCCGCTTATTTAAAGCTTTAAAAAGTCGACGGGGAGAGTTGAGAGATCGGATAAAACAGTAACGCCACTAGGGGCAGTTTCTCCAGGCGTGAAAATTAAGGCGATTGGCATGAATGTCACGTGTATGAAAAGAAGAAAAAGCCAGGAGTTACGCTCGATCAATCCCTACCACTTGCAATGCCCCTTTCTCCGTACAACCCCACTTACACTTTCGAATACATTATAAGAGTATGGGGAGAGAAAGAGAGAGAGAGTGGAGAAAAGGTTGCTGCTTTGGCGCTTTATTATTATTATTTTTATCATAATTTCCAACAAAGTGAAATGATCGATCGATGATCGGGAGCTGTATTACAATTTGCGTGTCACCGCAATCACTAATCACGCCGTCCTCTTTCTTTTTTTAACCACCACCTTTGCTATTTTTTACCCCTTACTAGAGTTTTATCCCAATTGTTGTTGTTTGTGAACGTCGAGTGACAATAATTTACGTTTGGCGTGTGGGCGGAACTCGGACGGACTGTCACCGAGTCTGCGCACATGCATTCTTCGATCGCACCTCCTCATCCAAACACACCCCCAACGCATACCACTCTATAGTTAATTTTTTTAATGATGCACGTGTAACCTTTTCCAACGCATCTCTAATTCATTAATATGTTCTGGAATTTAATTTTGCACATTAACAAAGTAAAGGCCTATGCACTATTTACAGTCACGCGTCAAAAGTCTAATATCAAAGGAAAATCCCAAGTTTTTCCATCATTGAAGAAAAAAAAATAACCGAAAACTATGATTTGTGCTCGAAATTTAAAGCTAAACACTTTTTTAATACTTTAATTTTTTTTTTTTTTAAAAAAGAAATTTAATTTTAAAATAAATGTAATTTTTGCCTTTTTAACTACATGTACAGTATTAAAAAAAAAAAGATTATTAGGATATTTGAAGCTTGTGGCGGAAAAACGGGATAAGTACCACTGAAAAATTGTATAAATATCCCATTGTTCAACCGCACGCTTCATTTTAGGAAGAGTAGATGTTAAAGTACGGTAATGAATTCCGTGCAGCTATTAGAAATTTAAAGCTATTGTGCGTTAAGAGATAAAATGGTAGCAACCATATTAGTTAACAAGAAATTCTATGGAAAATTTCAAGACTAATCAAACGTCGCGACGTTAAAAAAAAAACCACCAATGCGCTATAAATTGATCAAATACTGCTGTAAAGATAAGGAGGGTTTATTTTGTTTCGACAATTATAGCGCGTCTAATGCAATGTTGACCATTTCCGGTCATGCTGTTGACAAATAGCAATGGTGAATTGCGTTGTTTTGTCCGATGATTGTAGCCTGCATTTAGTACGGAAGCTCGTAAATGAGGCGCGTCGCATTAAAACGTTCTCACGTCACGTGAAAGTGTTATCCGCTTACATCTTCGTTCACTTCGCCGTACAACATGACGGGGAGAAATTTGAAGCGATAAAAATTTTTACGTCTCTTATGGTCAACGAGAGAACTGGAGAGAGTAATCCCGGATTTAAACGAGTGAAAAATTTTATTTAACCGGTTGGTTTCACGGAAAAGCCTCGTAAACACTTCAACTCAACATTTTCACAAGAAAATAAAAACGTTGCTTGGCCAAGAAAAAAAAAATTAATTATCGATAAAGCGAAATACATGTACCGCAAGATGGAATTTTTTTGTAACGAAAATTGTTTTTCTTGAAAAATAAATTGCATGCAGTTGATAACAATATAGTTGCTCTCATTATCAATAAAAATTATGTGCTGTTTATTTGCTTCGTGTAGCAACGAAAAAAACCGAGTTTTAAAGTTTATTTTAACATACTATTTTTTTTTTTTTTTTTTTTTAAAGTGGTAACTATGTGCGGTAAATTAAACGAAAAATAAAAATCGAGGTTGTAAGCGAGCTGATCGATAAAATAAATCAATAAACGAGCTACCCTAATCCAAACGCAATTACTAGTTAGAAATGCTGCCAAATAATTTCACTCGTTTTTCGCAACACAACCAAGAAAAATATCGTTTGTTTAATGGAAAAAAATAATAAATTAAACAAATTTTGTATTGCACTCGTATACTCAGTTCACATCAATCAATAACTTCCCACAGTTTTACAACTCTTTGGTTTGTCTGGGCATACTACCGGTATTTTAACAGTCGGTATAGAGTTATAGTCGTGTTAAAATTGTTCAACTTAATTAAAATTAATTATAAACAAGACAAATAATAATTTTAATAAATAAATTTTTAAAATATCTAAATAGCCCGCAACAAAAGAAACCCCTACATTTTCGATATTTCGAAGTTTGCGTTCCAGATCATTTTCTAAACGAAAAGTGTATGCGACAGACTATAGAAAGTAATTAAAAATATTCTACATTTTTCTTTCTTTTAAAAAAAATTAATTTGATGCTTAATATAAAAGCTAGCAAATAAAAAAAAAGAAATTTTTTTTTAATTTTCCAGAATTATTATCTTCACCAACTTCGTCAATGTACGAGTAATTAACATTTCTAATCTATTAAACAGCAGTGTCATTAGAAAATTATATAGCTTTTAGCCCCGCCCAGTCTAAGAAAAGCCACACACACATAATTTTACTTATTACAAAAAAAAAAAGTTCAAGTTTTTCGTTGATTGAGTTGTTGTATACTAATTCCTCGCTGCAGTCAGCCATAAAGCTGTCAAAAACTTCTTAATAAAAGTGGTAGAGCCGAGCCACTGATTGAAAAGTGCTTATTTTAAAGTCATTGACTTTCTCTCTCCGACTTGTTATTTGTACAAATAGCAAACACACGTGCATAATTCGCGCGCACCCGGTGGTCCTCATTTTTGACCACCCACTCATATTTCCTCGCACTCCACATTGGCATTATTATTGTTCGAACGAAAACCTGGCCAGGGACCCTCCGAACGTGAATATAGATTTTAGCAGGCAACGGGGTGTTGCCAGAAGGCATTCTTCCGCCGCGTAATTTTTAAGCGGCATAATCAACTTAAAAATTAGAAATTCAAAGCTTAGTGTTATGTTATTTGTAAGGGAGGAGCTAAAGAGAAAGTGCGCGAGAGAGAATGAACACTCCATAAGAGCGAGAGCGAGGGATGAGATGGAATAGGAAGAGGGATTGTTACAGAGAAAAAGAAATATAATCTACATGTTCCTTCCTTTTCTTTTATATCTGTAGACATAAACTCAATACACCAGCAGACTTCGTTATGTTGCGCAAAAATATAATAATGATAATAATAAAAAAAAATAAATAACAAAAGATGTGAAAACGCATATGCAGCGTTTTTTTTTTTTAAAAAAAAAAAAAAAAAGATCTTATGCAAAAATATTCCATTATAATTATGCAACACGAAAAATTTTTATTTCTAAAATAGGAAAGTTTTATTGAACGAAACGAGATAAGCGCCACTTAACAACGGCGCTTTAACACTAATCGCATGTGTTACCCTATTCATGTGCACATACTGTAGGTCCAAAACTGGGCTAATTTCATCATTCTATTCTTCGAGGGATGTCTTCAACAAACGCAATTTCAGCCAATTTGAATATTTGAAAACATTTTCGACTCTTATCTACAGTTTTCCTACATTCATCGTTTAAAAGTGAGATAAAAAAAAAACGCATCCTATTGCACCTAATCACAGTAAATTTGTTCAAATAAATTTTGAATTTACGGAGAATCGTGAGTTACACTAAGTCTTATGACGCATCCACACTATACCTTTCGGCAAAACCAAGTGAATAGAGGATGTGCCTTCAAAGAAAGTCGAATTAAAACGTGCAGTGGAAACGTACCTTACGACTCTAGACACATTTTGATTAGCTTAGCTATTATAATAATATAACATTATTAAGATGCGTTGTTAAGTGGGAATGAACATTTTTCAAATCGAGAGGTGTCAAGAAGTAATGTAGTACCTTACGGCATAGTAGAGATGCGTCCTTACATCTCAAACTATTTTTTTTAAATTAACCTATAAATAATAAATTTTAATTTAGATAATTATCACAAATGCAGCATCCAAGATATTAATAGTCACCATTTTGTAATTTAAAAAATTATTATTATAATAACTTTATTATTAGTAGCATTTCTTCCTTAAGAAATCTTTCTCCGTTTCAATGGAAATTCATTTCGTGGATAGATACATGTATTGAATTTTGCCATTGGCCTGAGCACGTTTTCCAAAAGAAAGAAAAAAATAATGGCGGTTCAAATGTCTCGAGTGTACCAAAAGATCAGTAGCTCACTCGCTTTCTTTCTTATTTTTTTCCCCCCACTTTGTACAGACGTGTTTACTACGTCTTATCCGTTCTATCTATAGCAATGATATTGAGAACCTTGTATTGTGTACATGTGCAGTGTGTCGAAGTTTGCGCAAAATTATGTACGTACTGCATTATAATTTTAGCATGTCTTCCACGCTTGTTAACACTCTCCCTCTATTTTCTCTCGCAAGAAGGGTGAGAGAAGCAAAAGTGGGGGTTAAAGATCCTTTAAAAGTGCAAATAAAAAATAAAAAAATTCTAAAATACGAAAAGATCCGTTTCATTTAGCAACACTACATAATAATAAAAAAAAATAACCGTTTGGCGCTTACAAACAAAAACTTTTCTTTGAATTTAAATAACAGAATCTTAACCAGGCACAATACTGTAGTTATTCAATAGCAAGTGCTGAATCCTTCATACTCAAAAAAATACTGGGATTAAATGACGTTTCAACTTAATCTATGAACTACACCGTGTCCGGTAAACGTTATCAAGTATGGAAATTAGTTAATGCAATAAATTATTAATAATTACTAATTGAATTTATTTCAATTCTTATTTTTGTTAAAAACTAAAAAGCAAACCATAAAATACAGTCGAACTAAGTTATAATGACCCCGGATAAAACGTCATTTTTCGGCAGTCCCCTGGCATTCATAATACATGTACATGTATTACAATAACTTTATTCCGACAAGAAAATAGGTAAACCTCGGCTATAGCGACAAAATAAATCAGAACACAACTTTTTTTTTACAAGAAATTTGCAATATTGAATCAAATTTAACTACATGCACATATTTTTTGTACCTACTAAAAAACAATGAAAAAACTTGTAAAAATCTATTAAAGACAAGTACCGGGACAGCTTCTAAAAAAAAATGTAATGTAGAAACTATAGATTCTAACTTACTTTGCATGAATACTTATTATTGTATATTATACAGCACGTACGTATTATAATAAAATATTCCAGCCGAACTATTGAAAGAATCTATCAATCGCTGTCAAATGTTGCAGGGATTGTAGCTATGAGAACCCTTCGATGGCGTCATAACTGAGGTCTACTGTAAATAAAATGAGTACCATAACGTTGGTTTCAAAACTAAAAAAAAATCTCCAGTTGCTTACTTGCAATGTAGCTTCAAAAAATTAAATAAAAAGAGTAAACAATACTTGCAATCAAAATTCACGCGAAGATGTTTAACCTGATTTTATTAGACGTGGCAAAATCGTAAAGTGTGATTGATACCGTTGCAAATCATTTATTAATTTATTTCGTATTATCAATTTGTTTTTAATTGTTCTTCAAGAAAACATTCGCATGAATTAAAAATTGACAACTCAGTTTTCCCGCATTTGTTTTAAAAAAAGATTTTGAAAAGCGCCTTAAATATCGTACACTCAAGTGCATAGTAATTTTAACGTCATTGGACGCCTAATCGAAATTCGATCCAATCGAAAAACCTTTAAAGGGAAAGAAAGAACATCTTATTTAAAAATTGATAAATCACCGTCCAAGATGGCGCCGAGTGGGTGGGTGGGGGGGGGGACATACCTTGCACGAGCCAAACCTTGAAGTAATCGAAGTTTATTAAAAATGCAATCTGCTCATTAGGCATGCAAGGCGTGCATGGGGGACGCTTCATCATCGGTATTGAGTCCCGTTACGTTACGCTACTCTATGTTACGAAAGAGAATTTGTCCTAAAGAAAAAATTTCCATCATTTGTATCAGATAACTGCTATGCTTGAACGAATAATGATTCCGCCGGTGGAGCCAGCTTTACTTATTGAAAAGCTTCCTCCATACGTAATAATTTATGCATCGAAGTTAAGAAATAATAGAGAGGTAGAAAAAAAAAGCAAAAACGACGGGAAGGAGAAAAATAAAAAAAATAAAAAAAAAAAAAAAAACGCGGAAAGATAAAAGTTTTTGTTTTTAAGCATCCATAAATTTTTCCCACCAGAAGTCTCGAAGGACTCTGACTAAATAGAACTTGTTAGATTTATTTATCGAGTGGAGTATAAAATTCGATTTTATCCGCCGGTCCCCCATCCTCCCTCGCTACTTTTCCAACCTAACGTCTTGCGCTTAACATTCCACCTCCTTTTACGTCTTGCTATTCAAATACGATTCCCTCAGCTGTCATTCTTCCTACCACCCACACAACCTATCATATCGTACAATAGCATTATTACACTTCTGCTCAAATAACCTTTAAGACGAAACAAAACTTTTTTTTTTTTAAAAAAAATATACTGTATATATATTCCACGAAAATAATTTTGTTTAAAAATAATGTACAAGTAAACACGAGCGAGAAAAACAAATGTATGGCAAAACCTCGATTTTACGTTTTCCATATCGATATTAAATTTCATATGCGCTGAATGTTTCTTTCCCTTGAATAATTGTTTTAAAAAAAAGTTTATTCGTTCTTACGTAACTTTCAGTGAAAGTGTAAATAATAATATCATCCAAATTATTTTCTTTTATTACAGTAATTAAAATTCAATGTTTTCTCATTTAAAAGTTTATTTTCAACCGGAAATTATTTTATATTTTTTTTTTTGTAACTTGAATAATCTCTAATATTTGAATTTTGTTGAATAATAAAACACACCGAATTCTTTTTACGTTTCTTAACAAAATTTGAGATAAAATACCTATAGAAAAATGCAATACTGTACTGTATCAAACTTTTTTTCAACAAAAAAAAAATGAAGCCAAAAAGAAAAGATATTACAAACAGATTACTGTACTTTGAAAGACATGAACTGCATTGTAAACCATTCATGGATCTCTATAAAAGCAATAACATGTAGTAATCTCCAAACTCAAAAGAAAAAAAAAAGCAAAAAAAAAGCAAAAAAAAAGCGCAAAATCGAAGTTTTTCTGTAAAACTCTTATTTTTTGTTGTAATTCCTTGGATGTAATCGATTCGATTATTTCTCAACTGACTTCCGCTTCGACTCCCATCGACCACTCACCGTTTCAGATAAACTGATTTAATTTGATGTCGTTGTGACAACTCACTCGCTCCTACCGCGCATGTCCGATCCGTTCCTATCCAGATAAAATTCGGGTGATGAAAAGCGAGAAAATGTCAAACAAAACCCCACCACGTGTACATCTAAGATGGAGAGGGGGCGTGACTAGGTCCCTGAAGAAGACGAGAGAGTGAGAGGAGAGAGAGAGATGAGGGGGCAACAACACGCTTAGTCAAGCTTGAGCTCGAGCACAGCTGGAAGACGACATGCATTATGCATGGAGTCGACTTTAGTAATCGGCGCATGCGCAACGGGAGAAGGAAACGGAAACCGTTCAAATTTGAAATAATTATACTACGCAAGCCTTCTTATCTGAATACAGTATAACATAAAAGAAAGCATTGTCGGAGTTGGCGGGCGGTTGGACCCCTAAAAACTAGGTTGATCGTTTTTCGTATTGTGTGAAAATGAGTGGCAGCTTTCTTATCGAAAGTTTTAATTAGTATTCGCATGAAATTAGAATATTCGATATACCCCCCCCCCCCCCCAACCTACTGGAGGTTAAAAATGAATGCCAAAATTATACCAGTACTCGAGATTAAAATTCTTTCTTTTAAAAATAAAAACTACGTTAATCACTCTTAAATTTGGCTCTTTAAATTCACCATTAAGTACTGTACTACAAAATTATTAATAATACACTACTGCTATAATAATGTGCTGTACAACAGACAGTAGCTGTACCTGTGTATTTTAATATTAATAGGGTAACAAACCCATGATATTACTATATTAAAAGCGCCGCTATGCTGGGAAATTCATTGTAGGCCTACATGACTGTGCTGTATTTAGGAACTCGATGCGTTACGAATTTCATTGAATTGGTATTAAAAATTTTATTGTAAGTAGTTATAAAGTCGCGAAAAGGCGCTTTATTTACTGTAGCACATATAGTACGATATTATAATATATTTAAAAGTGGTAAACAAATTTCTAATTTTAAAAATTTTAAACTTAAATAAGATTAAACTTTTAATTCGCATGAAGTAGTTTTCTATAGCGCGCCTCCTCATACCAAATCATAAAGTACGTATCTGCTCTATTTACTGTCTATTGGCAACTCCAACTCATCGAGTCATCAGTATCATTTTCTTTTTTCCGTTTGTTTGTTTTTTAAGTAAGCCTTCATTCCGCCATAGAAAGGGTGTTTCGATAATTAGTATTAATAAACATGGCAACTGGCCACAACAATCATTTCGCCGACATGACGCGGTCAGCACTATTGAAATAACGAGTGAAGTCGGTATTAATCCCCGAGATGGAAGAGGAGGAAGCTATCATTTAGCTCGATCTCTATTGTTTACTCTGTGAATCATTCATCAGTCTACCCCTAATTGCTGGCACGGTCAACCGAATCAAAAAATCGGCTCAAAAAAACACAAACGTTTTGTTTGCCGCGTGCGGGAAGAAGAAATATCATTCCGATTCGGCCTTTCCAACAACCAGCTCACCAACTACACTCAACGACAAAAATTCGTAATCCTATTAACCTTTTGATTTGGATTTTAATCAAAATTTTTTTAGCAAATGCAAGTTGATCGACTAGTTTACTGCAATAAATTTACTAACGCAAATAAATTAATGTTTTAATAAAAGTATATAGCGCATTTATTATTAACGAGAGGCGAGGTTAGAATACTGTACTATAACAAATCCGTGACTGGGCTTAAAGAATTCCACAATAATTTGTACGTTAATCAATTCTGGTACTAGAGATACTATACTCAATGTAGGCTTATTGTACATTAAAAAAAAGTTATTAACGGAGGGTTAATCCCCGATCGGGTCAGTCGTACTAGTTAGTGTAATTTATTTTATTTTACAAACAATAAAAATTTCCATAAAATTACTTGTTAGACTAATTTTATATCAATTTATTTTCGACTAAGAATTTCGGTTGCTTTTAAACTTTCAAAGGAGATTTGCTGCCACCGTATTTTGTCCAATGGTTGCAATAATATTTTTTTTTTAGATTTTTTTTTAGACGTCCCAAGCTTTCTCTATGCATTAGAATGATAAAAGTGGACGATGAAAACAAAAATGATCGATCGATGTAATCGATCATTGGCACCAAATGGATGCTAGGCACGCGACCTACAACTTCAAAATCAACACAAATACACTCACTTCATCCCTCCTGTCGTCTTATGTCTGAAACATGAGCATATTAAGAGAAAAATACCCATACACACAAGTTGGTCACGCGTGCTAAGAAAATTCGGAGAAAGTGACCAAGTTCAAGTATGGAAAGCGACGCCTTACACAATAGAAGAAGAATGTTGGGATTGGAGATCTGAGCGAGTGTAAATATCAACAGATAAAAGACAATATAGGGAAGGATTGGGAGAGGGGATTTTTCATAAAAATGACACCGGATTTGATGGCGATCGGAAGTGAGCGAATCGTGACCGGAATCGAATAATTTGGCAGCGTGGACGGTGACAAATAGCTCAGGAATATCATTTGATATTCCTAGCGGCGCGGTCACACCGTACAAGACATGACACGACCTGCCTGCCACCTTACGACCAAATCCTTTCGGGAATAATCAATTTCACAAATCGTGACGCTTAATTTAATTTTCTTTCGACCAATTACCTCCCGCCGGCAGTCATTATTTAATCATACAAATAAAAAGTGAAACTCATCAAACGCGTTGTGTTTTTATTAGGCTAATAGAAAATTTTCAAACGAAACTCGCCGACAATGCTTTTAATGCCCTAATGGCGAACAGTCGTCGCATTTATCTATCGACGTTTTTAATAATAATAATAATAATATTAAATCAACGTTCTTAAATGTTAAACTTGCAATTGCTCGCGCACGCTGCCAATAAAGCGGGACATTTTCATAACGTTAAAACAAATTTTTATAAAACAAGATTTGAGTGTTTTAGTGTTAACAAATAAGGTTTCATCAAACGAGATTAAATTCTCTTTAAAATCACTTTCGAAAAAAATGACGCGCAAGTCAGTGAATATTTCTGTTTTTAAAAAGTATAATTGGTATTTTAAAACGCTTTAGTAAAAATTAAAATTATAAAACCGTCAGCGTTTCTTTTAATTTTCTTTTCAGAATTCTTTCAGAATCAAACTGAAATAAGCGAAAAGCGAAACTTAAATAAAATTTAAATCTTCCAACTGGTATAGAAAGTTCACAATTATTAAAATTGCAATAACATTTTAGTTTTTAAAAAAAGTGCGATCCACTTGAGCCATATTTTGGTCCCTAGTACGATCCACTTGATTGAATTAAAAAAATTAATTCAAGTGGATCGCACCAGGGACCAAAATATGGCTCCATTATATGCGAGACCACACTATAAACGGGTTTTACTTTATTAGTTACTGGTAAGAAAAATATCGGATTTTTAATAATAAAAATAATAAAAAAAAAACAATTTTTAATACAGTATGTGACATCAAAAAACGCAACATTTTAAATAAATAAAAATCTGACACTTAACTAAAAAAAAAAGATATTTTTTAAATAACATTTTTTGAGATTTACGCATTTTGTCACTTTTCATATTTCAAATAAACGCATTTTTATTTTTTCAGCATCCACAGGGAATTTAATAAAAATAAATTTCCGTTTTCGCCTAAATTATCGTAATTACAATCAGATTATCATTTTAAACAATCTAAAAATAAATCCTCAAATTGTTTCTTTTTACCTCGAAGCGAAGAAGAAGAAAAAATAAGAAATTAATTATTTTTCTAATTACACATTATCTCCCATCTCTCATTCCGCGCCTCATATCGACAAACAATTTTAATCAGATTAATAGCCGATGATACGACGTTAGGCGGCGTAACAGACGATTTCTTTTATTATTATTTCTTACACGACATACACTCGCCATCAAAATAAGAAACAGATTGTTCCCAGTAACAGTGTAGTAATTTTGATTCTTCATTTTTTTCCCCCTCCCCTCGTTCTCTCTTTTTTTTTTTCTCTCTCTCTTTCTATTTCTTTCATTTCCCTTATTACGGCGTAACGCAACGCTACGTAACGTGCCATTTCAAGACTTGAATCCAGTTTGAATCTCTAAGAACAAATAAAAATGTTGCCTTGACGACCAAGATGGTTCCCTTAGGGGAGAAATGGATGGAAGTGAGAGTGGGTGGAATAAGGGAGAGTGAAAAACCTCTAATTTGTTTCACTCCAACGTTATCTCCATTGATTTCTTGATGTTAAGAGCGCATCCAAATCTAACTAAATAGAGACAACGCCAACAGATTTACTCGAAGCATCTCTCTCTTCCCCATTCCATCTCCTCTTCTCAATCTACAGCGTGCCTCGACAATCAAAGCTAGTCTTTGATGAACATCACCTAATTTCTTATTCAATATTTGCACAAACCATTTGTTTTGTTGATGTTCTTTTATTTGAAAAAAAAATAATAATAATAAAACTTGTAAGTTAAATTGACACGTTCAGCCGTTTACACTTTCTTACAAGTTACTCGTATTACTTTTTATATTCATAAAAATGAATTTTGAAATTTGAATCGTAAAATGTGAACTAGTAATTTAAGAGATATTAAAATAAAGTTCCAAAAAGCTTACCTAGACGTATCATGCATTACTAATACTTTAATAAAAAAAATAATTAATTTATTAATATAGTTTTTTTTTAATGCAGAATTTATAATGCAAAATGAGGCATTAATTTATCCGAGAAGTCTCATTAGTTGCTGCCTCGAAGTTTTTAAAACCCAGTAGTTAATAGCGAAATTGTAATTTTTAAATTAAAAAATTATACTTCATTTCAAAATGCGAAAAATAAATTCAAAATTAAATAATAATTAAACCAAAATTTATAAAAACAAAAACTACATGCGCATGTGTTAATAATGATGAAAGTAATGTTGGAAAGTTGCTAAGTTGCTTTTCCACACATGCTAGCTTTCTATACATAGTTTGCACGACATACTGTACTGTATGGCGGAGTGTATGAAACGTGGAAAAGCGAGTGACATCGCAGTTAATTACCCTTATATAAGAAAAGCTTAAAAAGAAGGGAAAAAAAAAAATAAGCCGACGTCTTCATTAAAAGTGCAATTACATAATTCGATATTTTAGCAACCCACAATTCTCAGTCAGTCTTACTCTCCTTTTTCATTATCTTTTATTTATCTGTTTAAACAAATAAAGAGTGAGCGATTTTTTTTAATTAGCGGGGAAATAAACAAATTGCTAAATTTCTCCCACTAGAGATATAGCCGTCGTTGTAGACTCGAGAGGTGAAAATGAGCATCAGCGCTCCGAGACATCGTTATTATTGCATTGATTGAGTATCGGAAAATCGAATTAGCCGTGTTAGAGTAAAATCGATAAATGCAGTAAATATATACATTTACTGTAGTCAGACTAAGTCAGTGTATTAATAAATTTACTATGCCATTTTAATTTAAAAAAAAAAAATTCTAATTAAATTTCAAGCAATCAAAGACGAAAGCTAAGGGAAAACGGTAGACAGGAGTTTCGTCGCCTAATTAAATCCCCGTCCGCTTTCCGCTCATCCCATCCAAAATGTATTTAAATATGTAATTAGTTGTCCGAAAGTGTTTCTCCAATGTCGCAAAGATTGAAAAAAAAAAAAAAAAAAAAAACAACGATCGATTTCAATTTTCAAGAAGAGATTGGGCCGCGTGGAACGCTCATAAGTGCGCACATTTCAAGCTAATCTAATGTCACTAGAATTAGATTACCGGTGGTCGGGGCTATCCCTCCCGCCATACTCAACTTATTTCGTCAAACACTGGTTAACTACACCTCACGAACACCGCACTGCGACGTGTACATCCTTAAGCCATTCATTCGTTATACAAGTAGAAAAACAGAGAACGCTGCAACAATAAACAAACAACTGCCATTATCTTCGATTCAGCTGTACACTCGAATCCCGATCTATCCCTCTCCTACATTTCCCGCATCTATCGTTCTACACCCATACATACAGTATTTTTTTTTTTGTGTTTTACACATCCTTACATTTCGTTATTGATCTTCTCTTTTCCTCGCTTTTATCGATTTATATTGACTAAAGTTTTATTTCTCATATCAATGTTTCATTTATTTATTTCGATTTACAGTATATCGTTATCGTTCACCTTTCCGCACTTCAAAAATTAATTATTTTTTCGTTTTCTTTTCATTAACAAAAAATGAATTTAAGACAATTTTTCTCGATTTATCGTTTTATAGTAAAACAACACAAATAAGAATTTCACAAAACCCAATTAAAAGTCTGATAAATTAAAAAATCCAACGAAATAAGTTTTTTTTTAAGCAAAAATAAAAAAAAACGATAAATCGAGGTTTATCTGATGTGTGTGTACATATGTCGCAAAGTTTTATTATATAGAGAAGAGACGAGAGGAATAATCTCGTCATCCTAAATTTGACCACTCGATGCCGAAAATATACAACGCAAATGCCCCAAAAGTGTCATATAAAGAGCATTTTTATTTTGGTGATTGGGTTTTCTCCCTCTCAACTACCCCCCTCCTTTTCTCTGGTCCCTGCGAGACAAGATGAGATGAATAGAAGAGGGAGAGCGCAAATGCGAGTAATGGTCTCACAACACAACACCCTCTCGATAATAAAGGGCCTCGAGTAGATTGAGGAAGGGACCCGAGGAACGTCGTTGGTGCCACTTCACACTGTGCCCGGCGGATAAGAGCGACATCTGGTTAATGAGAACAGCTCCCGTTCATTTCACACTGCACAGATTAGTAAGACCCTAACAACACGTTACACGTAGCTCAAAATCTAAGGCGTGTTCCCACAACTTCCGAAGATTGCACCAGTTAAGGTGAATTCATTTCAACAAAAATTAAACGGTTTTACACTCTTGAAACACAAGTATGAACACCACTGAAACTACTTTTCGCTTTACCCAAATTTTTTACTTTTTATTTTATACACTATTTTGGTCTTTAAAAAAAAATTGTTTTAGAAATTGTTTTTCTTTCCAACATAAAAAAAAAGTTCTACTAAAATATTTAAAACCTCAAAGTCCAATAAAGTATGTATATAAAACGTTTATTTTACTCATTTTATTGCAGAGAAGGTGAGCCAAGATCTATTTGGAAAGTTTCCAGAGTCCATTCCTGTTATAGGGCCTCTAATTTAAGGCCTTTGAAGCTATACCCATTGCCGCTACGCAATATTGCAAAGATTTTCGCAATGCCGATGATTATATTTCATTTTACGTTGAATGATATTATCGTTTTGACCGATATTTTAAATGGTACAAGATGACGTTTTTATGACGCAGGCAAAAACTTTTCATCAAACGATATTCCCGTTTACAGTATTTTTTTCCCCCAAAGTTTTTACAATGTTTTCCGTCGCGTGGAAAAGTTATGCGAATAGCTTAGTACTGTATTGAAAGCCACAGCGTGTGGCTGATCAACTGCAGTCGTTTGGTGCACCGCCGCTGATGGAGAAAGCGTTAACAACAATTGCCAGGCAGAGAGAATTATAAAATTAAGCAGATGACGATTTAATTCTACGAGATTAACAGTGATTCGCGTTCTACATAGAGCGAACAGCGCGTGCTAATAAATAACTTATCGATTAGTTATTTAAACAGACGACGTATTTAATCCGTCGCTTAAAAGCTTTTTTCCCCTCCCCCCCCCATTTTCTACACCCACAAATGTAAACACCCACACACACACACATAAAAAAAAAAGCTGCTTCAATTTTTGATAAATACTCGTACATAATAACAAAAGAGAAAACGCACTTTTATTTTATAATTTACAACTAACGTGGATCGGTGGAACTGCCGACGACGTCCTTTATAAAATAATAATAAAACTCGAAATAAAAATCTCTTACAAGAGTTTTTTAAAAAAAAAAGAGGAAAAATAAATTTCGAGAGTTGTTATTTTGGAGGAGATGTCATTGAATGGTTTTGGCAGCCAAAGCCAGGGAACTACGCTACGGTATTAATTTAATTAGCATGTTGAAGCACATTTGATTGCTATTGACATTTGAGAGAAACAATAGCAAGCATTGATTATTGAATCAAAACCGGAGTCCCACAAAATATGCCATTTCTGCCTTTTAATCCAAAAAGGCTAATCGGATAGTAGCAAAACATAATGCCAAATTAGAATCAGTTTATTGGTTCGATGAAATCGCCAAACGTATTTAAAATTTGGGCGATTTACTAATACTAAATGCAGTCTTATATTTCGTTATCACCAACTTCAAGTTTTTATTTAAATCTCGTTTTACGCTTGATCTCAGTTAATACAGCAGCTTGTGATTCAATCAATGTAACGGCTTTCGGGGTAAACAACAAAAAAGGAATTTACCGTTTGACGCTTGGTTACGAATTTCCCTTAAAGCATTAAGAATAAAAGCACCAATAAAAATTTTTAAAATGAATTTTTTACGATTTTCATTAATATTATCCTTTTTTGAATCAAGTACAGTATAATACTGTATTATGACAGTAATAGTACCGTAGTTTTCGCTCATTTTCCATACATCGTTTTCCAAGAATTTCTTACTTTAAATAAATCTTTTGAAACTTTCTACAATGTAAACCATTTAATATCGCCAAGCGTATTCCTACTTTACATTTGCTTTCTATTATTAAATATTTAAATTTTTCCTATTCAGAAAAACTTCGCCTATCCCAAACTTTTGCGGGTGGATCCCATACCGATTCCAGATAAGAAATGATGACCAAACAACTACGTAATTATTATTTGTTATGTTGAATGGCATAAGGAATACACAACTACGAGTATGCATTTCATAAAAGTATCACATTACAGTATAAACATAATCTGCAATATTTTTAATTGTTATCTGCAACTTCGTAAACAATATTTTAATTGATTTTAAGCGAGGCTAGACAATAGGAGGAAGAAAAACATTTACCGGTAAAAATGTAAAAAAATCGACTTCGAACGTGAAAGTTTGAATTCAAAAAATTCTGGGTGCTGCTGTTCTGACTTATATTTTTCAACAGCCGACCATTTTAAAAAACAATTTTTTTTATACATAAAATTATCTTAAGTTGAAAAGAAATCCGAATCAAGAAAAACATTAATTTCTTTTAAATAAAACATCATTCTTTAACTCGAGCTTTTAACTTCCTGGTTTTCTAACGTCTGAAAATTTTGAAATCGGCTTTTTTTTAATTGAAAAAACCTTTGTTTTTATTACTCTTTAAAAGATAATTTCTCTTGGTTTGAAAAAAAAAATAAATAAAAATAGGTTCAAATAAAAATATTACCGGTATCGAAAATTTTACAAAATAATACAATAAGCTTTTAGATGCATTTTTCTTCTTTTGAAGTGTCAAAACTACAAAATTATATAAGGTTCATAACCGAAGTATCAATGACAATAAAAACAAATTTCAAATTTTTCTCTCGAGACAATTTTTATCTCCCCAAATATTTAAATTTTACAAGATGAGACGTAAATATTTGTGACAGCTTCGATTTCTTCCCCTCCCAAAAAAAAATCTCTTAAAATCACAAGAAAACGCTGTTAGATTGAGTTTCAACGTTGATTTATTTAACTCACGTTAAATGTGTGACTAAAGATAGGAAAAGTGTAGTTTTTCAATTTCACGCAATGTCACTTTTCATGTTTGTTAGGTGTCGTTTTCAGCACACCCCTCGGAACACTCCCCCTAGCGGTACAATTCGCGGCTCTCTTATTGCGTTACATTCATATTCCCAAAAAAAATCTTTTTTTTTTTATTTCCCGCTACTCCCGCGATTTTTTTTTTTTTCCGCCTTCGTAAATATAAATTAGATTTATTTAGAAAAGTGAATGATTAACATTACAATGTAATTTTTTCTCCCTCCTTCTCAATTCGACGTCAGCCGTGCGTTTTGAAGCCTTAATATTTGCATACATTAATTATCGAGTAAGAAGCAAGCAGGCAAGAGTTCTTTTCACGGCTTCCGTATACCGGGTGACATTTGAAAAATTACTTTGAACGTGCATTAATTGACGTTCATACAAAAGATAGGCGCACGTATGGGTGACGGGGAGTGAATGGGAGAGAAGAAGAAAATTAGAAATTATAAATTGAGAAGGCAAATGGCAAAACGTTTTATGTGCGGTTTTGACTAATGTTAAATGGCAATGTGTTTTCGAGAGAAGACAAAAAAAAAAAAAAGAACGTTGAACTACGACAAATTTCAAGGCTCAAATTTCATTTCATTAGAGGAAAAAAAATTCTGGTTCATATTTTGCGGCTGCCGTTTTTTATGCATCGTAATACAGTATCAGTACCCCTCATAATTTTAATAAACACATAACATCTTTAATAAAAAAAAAAATTTTTAAAGAAAAAAAAAAAAAAAATCTCGATCTATCGTTTTCCCATAATTATACAAGTACAGTACTGTACTTTAGTTACCTCAAAATCGAATGAATTCAAATACAGTAATGCAATTTAATGTTAATTCAAATTTCATATAGAAATCAATGATATTGATCCTTTAATAGTAACTTGATCTCGAAAGTAAAAATAGCAAAATAAATTGCACACAACTCCTGTTACATTATTCGAATTCTTTGCCAACTGAGTCAACTTTTTGAATAACAAAATAATTGTTTGGTACCATGAACCTCAATGCTACTGCACATTTTAGGTCTACATAAATTTCTTTAATACAGTGTAATGAATTGAGCAAGTATTAAGCCCTGACTTCCCTGGTTTATATTATACTCATTATGCCGTATTTGTAAATTAAATTAATAATAAACTTCTTTTGCTTTCACAATGTAAAACAATAGCAGGCAACCTGATCTATTGTTTTCAAAAATCGGTACGTAGGGAACCATAATTCGCTGCAAACGATTTGCATTATAGTAATTAATTATGGTATAAGTTATTAAATATACTCGAATATAGAAAATAAAATACTAAATACAGACTTGAATGATAACACGTAAGATTTGCATTCTACCGGTAGTACGTGTATACAGGTAGTGTACCGAAAGTTCAAAAGTTCAGAAGTGCAATTAAAACGAGATCTATCGTATTCGTATTTCTTCGTTTTAAAAAATCTAATAAAAATGTTTCGCACATTTTTTGATAAAAATATGCAAAAATCATGCAAATGCAATGCTTATCACGTAAAAAAAAAAAAATAATAATAATGAAACGTTGAACAGGCTGCAGCAGCATTTTACCGTATACAAAAGTGATTCTGTACAGTATTTCGAAATCCAACGCTGAATTACTAAATCAATTTGCTTTTAACGTCTTAAATAACGTTTGCAGTAAAAGAAACAAAAAAAAAAAAAAACTACAAAACGTGAGATTTCATTTGATTTAATTGATTGCATGAATACCGGTAATAAAAAAAAACAAACCTTATAACCTCAACCAATCTTTAACACTTATCAACATCCTCGTTATCATTTATCGAAAAACTTTGATCAATGCTTGGAATATTTTCCTGTTCTTTAATTATATAAAAAAAAAAAAAAACTACCAATCGATTTCATTTAAGAAAAAAAAAAAAATTCAATTAAGACACGTACAGCAGTGAGTTTTCTAACACGTAAACTATCGACACAGCTTAAAAATCAATCAGCAGTAGTTATCAATCTGCCGCCGCATTTTAATTTTCCGTTATTTCAAAACACGATATTTAAATCAAAAAAAATAATAATTAACTTCAAGTAAATGAAGCCTAAATAATAATTGTTCCTTATTAACCGAAACACCAAAACTTCCACCTACTATCATTGTTATTAATTAATTCATCGAAACCTCAAATTGTTTTTAGAAAGACTCGGCAATCAATATCTGGCAACAATAAAGAGTTTGCATTTTTGAGTAATGCATAAGGGCAATAACCAAGGTTACCAGAATTCATGTAATTATTATTATTGTTAGAACAAAACTCAAGAAATAAAAATAATATTATTGTAATGAAAAGATGACATACCCATGAATGAAATGAGCAACAAGATGAATGCCAGACTTATCCTATTCTTCATCATTAATTCCGTTCCCGATCGAGATAACTTTCCGTCCGGTTTTCTATCATGTTTCGGTTTCAAAGTTGAAGCACGAGCGCGCAAAAACTCACGCACTCCGAGCCAGGCCACCGCGAATTGTTGTTAAGAGTAACGCGGGAGCAGGTGCGTAGAGGGCCGCCTCACAAAATGAAGTCTTGTCCGAGCGCAACATCATCATGACCAGGCCACTTGCCCCAAAAATTCAATCGAACATCTCAATAGTTCTGGGCACTAATCACGTGTAGAAGTCATTTCGATTTGTCTCCTTAATGTAAACAACAACAACATTTACCCGGGTTTCACTACGACGACATTACACCGAATGTTCTCGGGCAAACAATGAACCGCTTTCTGAGAGAGAAGGAAAAAAACACCGTCACGTAGCTGCTCACGTTCCCAGCGAATAAAAGCTTAGAGGAGTAGCATATTGGAGCTTACAGCAAACAGTTGCAACTCGACCCGCTATATTTGACTTTCTAACGAAGTTTTTTTATTATTGTTATTTTTTAGTAATACTAATAATTGTTATTATATTTTTTAAAAAAATAATAAGCTGAATATTAATATAAATAAAATTTTCATGATGTTAAATATATGCGCATAAGTAAAAAGAAGATGGTAGTGGACGCGTAAAAATACACAGGCAAGATAGGTTTCCTCTCGCCACAGCTAGGTGGCGACACTCGTGGGTTTCATAAAAACCGAGTAGCGCTTGCTTTGATAGAAGTGTCAAGTCAGGCGAACTACATTTTGAAATACAAAAAAAAAATTAATTGAAAAACAATAAAAATTGTAAAATGACTAATGCAATAAAAACTATATTATGTTTAATTATTTAAAAAATTAGAACATCTACGGTATAATTAACATTTATTTGTTAAAATCGATTTCAAGACGAATTAGTAATAATTAGGCTATAAACTGGTAAATCGTCAATTCAGTATTGTAACAATTATAATTATTTTTTTATACAACTTAAAATAATAATTATTCACATATAAAAAACAAACAAAAAATTAGTTTAAAAATTGATATGAGACATAATTTTTTTTTTGGTTTAGAGTTTTTTAGACGACAAATTGAGTTAAAAAAAAAAATGTCAATTACAAAATACAGTACATGTACTGTAATAAAAAAATTGTTGACAATATTAATGTATGTATACCCTAAAATACCCAAAATACTCATAATACCGTACAGCATTAACATTCCATAAATAAGTGATTCGTATTTTATATCAAACAATCTAAGCGGTTTTTGTTTTGCTATTTAAAAGTCTTTAAGATATTATTAAGTTGAGTAACGCGTCTCTAGCCTAATCCACAATTTCTTGGGGCCTAAGTCTTAATTTAAACAATTAGTTTGGCAAATAAAACAATTATTACGAGGAAGAATTTACACCCGAGCATCGCCAATCATCGCAGTGTGTTAGTAATACCATTCTGTTTATTTGACGGTTAACCAAATTCGTGCACGCACTTTATTAAATATTTAATTAACGCACTGAACAAATAACAATTCTCGGAGTTTTCAGTTTACTTTGGGTCACCAAAAAAAAAAAAAAAAAATAGTGCCCGTAACTGTAAATATAAATTCACTCTACAGTACAGAATTGTATTGTATTAAAAACTACCGGCTGTTGTTTACGAGACTCCACCATCGTAACTTTTTTCTAACTCGCCAGCAACTTACTGTATTATTTTGAGAAACGTTCTCATTTTAAACAAATCAATTTTTCATTAATAAGTTGTTTGGATAATACGTTATGGCTCAAAGCAATTTAGGTTATACGTTTCCTTTCGCGGCAGATTAAATTCAAATGTTGACGATTTCTATTTGAGCTACAAGTAGTTTGATTTAATTCTATCCCTTCTCATTCTATCCCTTAGCTATTCTGATATATTTTCTAAAACAGCTAATAGATTATTAATAAATGCATTATTTTAGGTTTGAAACAAATGGTGAATCGATTCCATCACTTTAGGGAAATATCATCGTCAAATCTTTTTATTATGTATTTAAAAAAATATTTATGGATAACTGTAGCGTACATTATTAATGCACCTCGAGCATTGCATTATTTCGGAAATATTACACGCTAGAAGGCGCAGACATATAGTACATAAAGACGTATTATTCATGTACATACCGGAACTAGTTACTAAATTCAGTTAAAAGTAAAAACCCCAAGCACAAGCTTCAAAAAACAATCTCGTCATATCTAAAACTGGCTATTAAATTTTAATGCTGTAGCTATATTTTATTTATTTAATAAAATTATCTTAATTCCCTCGATAAACCATAAAATATGTACTTCATCTTATCCGTAGAAAATAATTTCGCACTAAAAAAAACACAACATTTTGCTTTAAGAACGTAGGCTACTGCATATTATCCTTACTTGTTTTAAAACAGTTCGTCATAAATTAATAGTATGTACCGGTACTTGTATTCTTATAAGATGAAACAATTATAAAGAGCAGGCCTGATAGAGAGTTTGTGGATAAACTTTTTTTTTTTTCAGGTCTTATGCTTATGACGGCATTATAAGATAATGAATTTTATCTTCATTTTAAGATAAGAAATTTATTTTAAAAATTTGTGTTTGTATTTTTTTTAATAAAAACTCTTACCCCTGACGTTATTATAGCTTTAGGAATAAGAAATGAAATAAACAAAAAAGCTTAACCGCAAACTCTCTCTGTCTGCTATCTGTGATTTCATTTACCGGTACATGTATTGTGCGCAAGAATTCGGACACGGCAAACAGACAAATGGTGAACTTACAGTGGGTAAAAAAAGTATTGGCAATGCATGTTTTTTAAGCAGAAAACTGAAAAATAAATAAATAATTATAAATTGAAATATACAAAACGTATAAAATACATTATTAAAAACCGTCCCAAAATTTGAGCTAATTTAAATGAGCGGTTTTTAAATAAATGTAAAAAAACAAAAAGTAAACAAACAAAAAAGTATTGGCAACCATTAGCTCTATAGAGACTTTTAACAGGGAATTCATGACATGCTAGAAGAAAAATCTTTCTCTAGTAAAATGTTTTTTCCAGAATATTTTCTCTTATGGCGCAACATATTCCCATATGTTATGGCAGTCATGGCACCATAAAAAAAAATTAGATTTAAACCCATGGTTCTTCAAAATTATAGCCCAAAATTATAGCCCAAAAACATGCATACTTTGCCCAATACTTTGGGCGGATGAGCGTCATGTTGTGCCTTGTCAACATGACGTTGAAGGCAAGGAGCATTCGTTTTGCCGTGCGTGGCTTGTAGCAAGTAATCTACGATTTTGGGCTAT
>JAQGAZ010001207.1:0-34344 GCA_034692225.1 Polydesmus complanatus | reverse complement strand
AATTTAAAAAATTGAGTTGATTTTTTTTTAGGGGGGGGTAAAAAATATGGTGGCGACGTAGTTTTTAGGGGGGGGGGGTTAAGCTTTGGCGACAACTGGCGACAGAGGGGGGAGGGGGGGGGGGGGGTTGAAAAATGGCAAAAACTTGGATACGTAGTTTATGGACAGCCCCTTGCCAGTAAGTTCACGAAGAGTTTCACTTGAAGCAGACGCTGACTCGAACTTTAAAAATGGCGCCTATGGTGATGGGGAAGTTTATGTTCAATTATTTACCACGTTTTCATGCAAGCGTTTTTGCTTTTAATCGGGCATTATCTACAGTTTATTTAAATAAATATAATAAGCATGATCAATTGTTATTTAAACAGCAAGCAGCTATCATTGAAAGGCGTTTTGAACGTCTACCGTTTGTTCCACAGAAGCGATGGACACATCCCGGTATGGTAATTACGAAATACTGCTCCGTCCGAGACTTGCGTGTTTTAAATAACTTTTACAGCACAAATCGTGATGATAAAAGTAATTCAGACAGCAATAAAGACTATTCGAATATTAAAGATGAATTGTCAATGTCTAATAAGCAGAAATTTCATCAAACGCGTACGAAATTCAAGGAAACCAGAGAAAAGTTGAAAGAAAAATTGGAAGATACAATTTTGGTTAATAGTACCATATTTTTTGTCTTATATCAATTATAATTTGTCTTATATTTAATTGCAAAGGAAATAATATTTATTTTGTTTTCGTTTTCAGAAAGAAAATATATTTACGGTGCCAAATTTTTTATGCGTAACTCGTATTGTTCTATCACCATTTCTCGCGTATTTAATTTTGCAGAATAACTTTGAATTAGCATTGGGATTATTTATTTTTGCAGGATCTACAGATTTGGTAAATAATAAATTTTTTAAACATTTATTTTAAAATAATAAATGTAATGTTTTCGTTTAGATGGACGGTTACATTGCAAGAAATTTTAAAAATCAACAATCAATGTTTGGAAGTTTTTTAGATCCGATGGCAGACAAATTCTTAGTTTTATGCTTGTTTTTGTCGCTTACCTGCAATAACTTAATTCCAGGTAGTAATAATATTACACGTATTGTTTGCGAATGTTAATTTTATTTACAATGTTTTATAGTTTCTTTGACATTTCTAATTATTGCCAGAGATGTTTGTCTTTTTGGGGCCGGTTTTTACATTCGATATTTGTCACTACCTCCTCCGGTTAGTGTTTTTTTTTTTAATTTTAAAATTGTGTTGAAGTTTATAGAGTTTTAATTCTATATAGAAAACTCTGTGGAGGTATTTTGATGCAACTCTTGCCACTGCCAAATTATCGCCAACAACTATTAGTAAAATTAATACCGCCGTACAATTATTTTTAGTAGCTTGTACAATAGCATCTCCGGTGTTTGATTTGGGGAGTGAAACATTTTTTCATTTTTTATGGTATACGACTGCAACAACCACAACGATTTCAGGACTTAGTTATATTTTTTCTAAAGAAACTTATCATTTATTGAAACAAATAAAAAAACCACCTATAGATTGACTTAAAAAAATGTTGTATTGGTTGTTATACGAGTAAATAATAGTGATTCCGGTATAATATAAATATTTTATTAATCTTTTATTCAATTATTAAATTTTAGTAATAGTTAATAATAAAAATATCACTGTATCAAGATGACTGTACAGTATTAATAAAAATCCATTGCAGGTATTTTTAGGCGGTTTTTAAAAATGTTTTGCAAAAAATGATAATTTTTATATTTATTAAATCACAGATATTTTTATTCTGTAGTTTTAGCAGATTAAATTGGAATTTATGATTTAATTACTTGCTGATTTTTTTTTTTTGTAAATCAACATTAATTTTTACTCGTTACAGTACTACGTTGGGATAGTGTAATTTGAATTTAGCGCCATTTAGATACTACGTCTCTTCCAGCACATGACGAGCAGACAGAAAAACGGATGAAAATGACAGGAGGATGTATTTATTTTTAAAAGAAGATAATTATAATGTTATTTATACTTTGTAGTTGGTAGTCCTACATATTATTTTAATAATGGAAATAAGAAAATTACTTTGCGAAGAGCTCAGACTGCCGTGGCACTACGTTAGTGCATATGAAGAGAATCGGGCTGTTGTTTTGGTGAGTTAATCCATAGTCTCATCGATTGCATGATTAAACAATAACAAATTACATTGTATTATAATTATCAACTAAGACCTGTACAAAATCGTACTAGTAAAAAGTAATTGTTATTGTAAATACTAATTGCGGACGTACCGGTACATAATAATTTCTAGGTTCATGACAATTGGATCCAAACTGTAGTTCAGGCGAAAACTCTACCAGCTGAGTTTATACGACATCCATCATTAAGCAATGAAGAGATTAGATTTCTATTGCAGCAATTACAAGGCGATGTTGAAAAAGGTTGGAAAAAATTGGAAATTTATAGGATTAGTAAAAAGCTTGCAGTGTCACGGAAGTACGGGAATGTTATTTATAATTATTTTATTTCAATACTGTATTATGCTTAATTTGAAATTTTTGTCAAGATTACCAAGAGTACAAAAGATTGATAGTCGTAGTAGCGACTTGACATATTTTCAGCTTTTACATTACGGTATTTTTTAACATTTTAATAGCTAATTTTTTTTTACTAATTTGTTAATATTTTTATTAGTTTCCGAAACTAATTATATGAACAGATGGAAAGAAACATTAAGGACAAATGCGAAAAAATACAAGCGTTTCAATATAACTGAGAAAGTACTGTACAGGGACTCTATTTAATTTTAAAGACAGACTACATTTTTATTACATTTGTTTTTAAAATGTTTAGCATGATACATACAATAACGTCATTCGAGAAGCTTTACGCCGGTTAAATGATTGTCCATTTATCGATGTTCGAACAAAAAATGAAGTTGATCGATCAAGTCGATTGGATTCAGAAGGTTGATTTTAAAATTCAATTTTAACGTTTTTTAAATAATTTTAAATTTTATTTTCAGGCATTCAAAGTCATCTAAACTCTCTCCCAGCTGTATGTGTGTTTGAATCCAACTCCACTTTTTACGTTTTTTACCCTTATTTTAAGCACACGGTTAACGATTGCGTAAAGTTCAGTCCAGCAATTTTTTCAAATTCGACTATAAAACCGTTATTTATCATTTATCAACTTTTACAAGCTACGCGACACTTTCATGACAGCGGATTATGTTTGGGTGATATTGGTCTAAATGATATTCGCGTCGATTCTAACTTGTGGATTTACGTGGAACCAAAGATCTTAGAAGGCGTAGTTATTGACGAAGACTCTTCAATTAAGGATTCGAAATCTAATACTACTACTGAAAATCTCGTCCGTGATAATGTTGACCAAAGAAATTTTAATGATCAATGCGTTAAAAATGACGAAAACAAAAAAGGTTGTTCACCAAATGAAAAAATTTTAAATTTACCTTTGTTGGATATTGTAAGCTTATGGACAAAAGGGGAGATAAGCAATTTTGATTATTTAATGGCACTAAATCATATAGCGGGACGTAAAATGGGCAACCCAAATTATCATCCAGTTTTGCCTTGGATTATGGATTTTACGGTAGCGAATGGTGGATGGAGAGATTTAAGCAAATCAAAATTTAGATTAAATAAAGGAGATCGTCAACTTGAACTAACTTACGAAACTATTCCGATGAATATTGCAAGTTTATGCAATAGCGTTGGGGGAGAACCAGTGCAAGTTCCTCATCATGTATCTGATTTTTTGTCTGAAATAACTTACTACGTTTATAAAGCTCGACAGACTCCGAAATCAGTACTTTGTCATTACGTTCGTTCAAAATGGGTCCCAGCCGAGTATCCGTCGAGTATGCGACGTTTATATGAGTGGACGCCCGATGAATGCATTCCTGAATTTTTTTACGATGCTGATATATTCCGTTCGGTTCATAGAGATCTTCCAGATTTGGAAATTCCTTGGTGGGCTAACTCTGCTGAAGATTTTGTAGCTAAACACAGAGAAGCATTAGAAAGCCAACACGTTACTGAACGACTTCATCATTGGATTGATCTTACTTTCGGCTATAAGGTAAAATGAAGTTAAATGGACCACATTGAATTAATTTACTATATTAATACTGTAATAGTTATCCGGATCAGCAGCCATTAAAGCAAAGAATGTTTGTTATCATCTTGTTGATAAACATACGAATCTAACAGTTGGGGGAATTATACAGTTGTTTACTCATCCACATCCTCACCACTCTTCATTTTCGTTATATTTAACTCGTCGTCCTACTTGTTTGCAATATTGGAAACCAATTAAAAAAATTGCAAGTGAAAGTTCCCCGGAGCATAGTATTACTCAAAGTGTTAATAAAGATGGTAATGAAGAAGAAACGGATTCTACAAAATTGATGGAAAGGAAACGCTCTATTCATACTAGGTAAATTTATTTTTCATTATTTTTTACAAGTTTTAATTCTTAAAAATTTTTTATGTTAAGATCAAAGATTTTAGAGTCAAAATCTGCGGAACATCCAATGATTGTTTTACCAAAAGATTACATTCCGCTGGCAAGGTTGAATCAGTTAGAATCCATTTGCACATTTTCTCTTAAAGCTACATTGAAAGTACCTGAAAATCAGCAACAAGTGGTAGTATTTAATAAATATTTAATTTGTATTTATTTTATTTAATACGCTATTACTTTGTAAGCAGAATAACGAAATTACCAATTCCCATCACCAGAGACATATTCGCGATATGATTGTTATTGGATGTTTAATTGTGGAATTGTTTTTAGCTAATAAGCTTAAAACTATGAGACCAAAAGCAACTCTAGAAGAACGCTATCAGTTGATCTGCTCAGTACTTTTAACTGATACTTATGAATTACCTAGGTAATTAAGAGCTCATTAATTTTATGACTAAGATGTTTCGAATTTAATTATTATTATCATTTTAATAGATGCGTAAAGCATTGTGTGCAGCTATTACTTCAATTAAAGAAAATTGACAGAATAAAAAATGCAGAAATTCCCAAGAAAATGCCCGTGATTACCGATGATGGACTCCCACCACCATCTGCCCATCAGTTATTGCAACCTTTAATTCATATTATCCCATTTCCAACTTATTTTCAAAAATTATACTTGATTTTATGCCAACTAAAGAGCGACATGGCTTATTTAGAAATGGAGTTAACATCAATTCACTCAAATACTACTCCTGAAAATTTGAAGATAACTGAAAACGTTGTAAAATTAATGCAGAATGAATTCCAAGATCTTTTACCGCAACTTAACGAAGATGGTTTAAAACTGACTATCCCTTATATTAAAGAACTTTTTGTTAGCAGTCATACAACTGTAATGGCCTCTTGGTACCTATTTGGTATTGTCAGTCAAGCGATTGGACCACGTCAAACTTTTCATACGCTTATTGAGCCAGTTGTAAAGCTATTTGATGTAGAATATCCAACTGCGAAACACATGAAACTATTTCATCGCAGTTATTTATTACAACTGATCGTAAGACTTGGATTGCAAACGTTTTTAAGTTGTTTTTCAACGTTGTTAATAGAAGCCGTTGGCGGATTTAAAGATTTTTCTCTTAAAACTTCAATGAAGTAATTAAATTTATGATAATATTTTGTATAATATAATTATATGCATCCAAAAATTTATTTTTTAACAGCTTGAATTCTTCTGAATTTACGCGCCACAGTTCTCACCTGCGTTCAACAGAATTTGAAGAATTACGTTTTACAAACGATTCTAAAGCTACAGTGGGATTAATTTTCTCTCCATTCGAAGAAAATTCTAGTCATCAAGAAATTTCTAGTCCTTTTACTAATAAATCTGAGTTGGATGATGGAAGTGTAACTACGGTTTCGGAGGATCAAATTGGACCTGAGCCAGAGATATTCGTGTTCGATAATGAGGATTTTAATGGGGGCACTCCAGAAAAAACTGAGGTTAAAACCTCTTCTATTTTGGATTGTGTTATTATGCTATTTATTTTAAATTTATTAAATTGTTTAGTTGACCAATCTTGAGACATTGGAGGAAATTAGAGGCGAAAGTTTGTCCGATAGTACTAGTGTTGATGGACTGCCTATGAATGAAATGACATCTGATGTTGAATTAGCTTCTCAATCCAATATTGAAGCTGATCAAGACGCATTAAGATCTACGTTAGCAATTGACATTAAAAGACCTAGAAGTTCATGCTCATTTTCAGAAGGGTTTCCGGTGATAGCAGGAAAGTCGAAACAATTGATTGACAGCGAATCATATTCTTCTTCGGTTCCTAACTTAGCTTCTGTCGCTCTTCCACAATGTTCGACAGTTCTGTCTTCAGCCGTTGAGGTGGCAGAACCATCTACGAAGTCATTTAAAGCCAATGTAGAATTTAATATTTCGGATGTAGCTACTGAAACAGTAATCTGGCTGTCTCATCGTTTGGGACCTGTTTTAACTGCAAAGTACCTGTCAAGAAATTTACTCAGAATGCTTTCTTTGTGTTATTTAGGAAGCGAACAATTAGAATACGTTAATGACATACAGGAATCAGCACCGAATCAAAATGGTGGGGTTTTTTGTTTCTTAAAAAATTGAATTTAGTTTCTAATTTATATTGAATTTAGTTAACAACATAATTATTAGTCCGCGAGAAGTTGTTGGAGATGGAAATGCTTCAAAAGTTGTCAGATGTTTAATGAGCATTACTTCACTGTACGGTGTGCACTTTATCTTGCTTCAGTACATTCCTCATATGATTGAAATTGTAAGTTTTATAATAATTGTTAAACTATTTCGACTAATTCACAAAAATACTTTATTTGTTTGGTAACATTAGGTAACGCAAGCTAAAAGGCGCGTAACTTCTAGTTATGAAGCCGGTTTAATAGGAAATCTAGTATTAATTCATCATATTGTTCCTTGTCTTTCTGATGCTATTCTGATGGACCATTTACAAGTAAGACAATAGTTTAATTTTCAAAAAAAATTTTTATTATTATAATCACCGGTAATATTCAAAATAACAATGTTTTTTTAGGATACTTTAATTAAAGAGATATTGCATCCAACTATTCGTCTAATATCTTCATCGTTACAGTTTCCCAATGGTGGACATGCTCGTCAAGTAATCGCATTTAAGTTTTTAGATGCTTTATATATTATTGGATTACGAATTGGTTTTGAAATGACACGAAAGCACTTGACTCGAATTATTCAACATTTTTTTAGCATTTTTTCTAAAGTGCATTATAAAATTGATAGTGAAAACAAATTAGGTAATTTGTTGTTCAGTTGTTAAAATAATAATTTTATTAATTATAAAAGAGAATTTATTGACTAGAAAATGAAGATATTGACCGAATAAATTCATCGGCTAATGCTGGATTAGGATCTTCTATGCCTCCTGAAAACGGTAAATATTAATTGCCTAAACACCGGTAGTAAGTTTAATTTTTCAAAAAAATAAACTTTTCAATAATATTTTAGAATCTTCAAATAATCAAGTGATGTTAATAAAAGAAGAATTATATCGAGCATTTACACCAGAGTTGGCATATTTTGGCTACATTTTGTTTTGTAAATTAGCTGGAGGGTATTATTAAATTAATTAAGTATAATTTTTAATTACTTTATTTATTTTCAATTTTGATGACATAACCTAGAATTTATGCTGATCAAAATTTACCCAATGAGGAATTAATTCATCAATTATGTTTAAAGCACGACAACGCCTTAAGTTCTTGGAGTCTTAATAATGAACGTTCATTAAAGGACGAACAATCTCAGATCTTGAATTTAGGTGGTTTATTTATTTTTTTAAATAAATTTAATCATTACTTATTTGTATTTACTTTATAATAGACAGAGGAGCAGAATGTAAAGAAAAAAGGGAAGTGACCGTTGTAGGAAATCGAATTGATATTAAAATCGACGACGATGAAGAATCTCCTGGGCTTGCAGAACCTAATGGAATAAAAAAGATTTTTAACTTTTCAAAATATGATTTTACAAAACTGACTAAGTAAGTTGTATTTATTTTTATTAATCAGCCGCATTTTCCTATAGAAAAATTTTATATAAAAAAATGTCTTAATTTTAGTAAAATGGAAAACGAGAGTCGCCATTTGAAAGGAAATTGGTTGGCTTATTGGGAACACGAACTAGGTAGAATTAATTTGGGAATTATATTTTAATAGTACAGTATTAATATGACATTTTTTATAGGTAGAAATGAAAAAGATAATCGATTCAATTTTAAGCAAATTAAACTGCAAACTTTTGTGGGTTAGTCGGAAAAAAATAAATGCTTTATTAAATTTCAAATCGTGAAAGTAATTTGAGTGAATTTTTAGGTCACACGAATAGTGTTCGAAATATTTACGTTTTGGACAATGAAAATTCATTTATTAGTGCAAGTAAAGACAAAACGGTTAAATTATGGTCACTAAGAAGTCACGGTGACGGATCAGCCGTATCAAACTGTCAGTGGACTTATAATAATCATAAAAAGTCAGTTTTTTCCGTAACATTTCTTGATTCTCTTCGTTTGGCTGCTTCTTGCGATAGTACTGTGCATGTAAGACCCTATTGTTTGAACTTTGAGGAGAAGTTTTGTGAAACTGAATTATTTCTCATTTTTTTTAGGTCTGGGACCCATTCATGGGGGCTTGTTTGAAAGCATTTGATTCTAATAAGAATTCTCCTTCAACCGTGTTATTGGCTATGCCACCGCCTAGCACCGTGCTGATTTCAGCAACTACAGAATCTTCTATTAGGTTTGCTTTCAATTTTTCCTTAAATTCGAAAAAGTTTTAATTGTTTCCATAGATTTTTGGATGTGAGAACCTTGAAATATATGCATGAATTTAAAGTTAATTTAGGACCTGCAGGTAATTAATAGTTAGTTCAAAAATAAAATTGATGATTAAGATTAACACGTATTAAATTTGTTAGGGCTTATTCGTTCTCTAGCTGTTAGCCCAAATAGTCAATGGGTGGCAGTAGGTTATTCTTCGGGAATTATCTCGATTTTAGATGTACGCACCGGATTATTAAGTAGTACTTGGAAAGGACATGAAGGAGAAATTTTACAGGTTTATGTTTTTAAGTGATTATAATTTTTCTACTTATTTATATGTTTTCTAATACATTGTATAGGTGAAAGCATATAATGATCACTCTTTCGTAACATCTTCACTTGATCAGTGTGTTTCTGTGTGGAATGCAGACGATGGCAAATTAAAATGCCATTTGCGTGGTAAGACCCAATGTTCATTAAAAAAATTGATAGTTTAAAAATCAAGTACTGTATAATTAAAAATTGTGTGTAGGCCCTACCGAACCGGTGCATTGTTTGAGTTTTTATAAAAATGAAATGATAAGTGGCACTACTGCGAATCGTATTGGAGTTCACACATCTATCGACAGTCAGGTTTGTAACTGATAATCATTATAAAATATTTCATTTATTCGGTTTATATAATAGTAAAATTTAATTTTTAGGCGTCGTTTTCTAGTACCCGATTACAGTCAGATACTTTTAAAGGAGTATTGACATCGATGGCTGTTCTACCTCAAAATCGTGTTATGCTTTTAGGTGCCGACAACGGTTACATTCGATTACTTTGCTGATTAAATAAACGGTAATAATTTTTAATATATTATTATTATATTGTTTTTGCTATATAATAATGTCAGACAATTTATTTTAAATTATATAAAAGAAAAATTAAAATTATTTTATTGCGTACAATCCCTAAATATTAACTTCGGTAATTAATACAAATGAAAGGATTTTTATACTTAAAATAAAAGTGTGAGTGATTACACAATACAAAGATTTCTATTCTATTTCTACAGTATAAAATTATTTTATTAATGTCTATAGTGCTCAGAAAAAGTTATTTTTATGGGCGTAAACACCATTTTAAAGATAAAAAAAGAAGAATTTAATTTTATCTATTGATTAAATTCTTATTAAATTTGATTTCAATTTTGTAAAATATTGTAAAAAATACAAAGCTCTCTATTGTATCTATCTACTGTTTAACCATGTGTCATTGTCATTGATTTCATATCAATGGGACTCGGAAAGAGGTGTGTAACGCAGGGTGTTATTGTATTGCCAAATAAGGAGTTGAGGGGGCTTGTTCCGGCCGATTTACACCATCTTCAATCTTCACTTTAATCCTCTTCCGCCGGCATTCAAAAAATTCTCTTAATGCAAAACTGAACGTTTAATAAACTAAAATAAAACAATAACAAGTTTAATTAAAATTTGTTGAAAAATAATAAATGCAAATTTGAGCATAACTGGTAATTATTTAAAAATATTTAAATTTTATTTTGAATGAATCAACAAGAGTAAAGCGAGATATAAATGAAAGTTGTTACGTAATTGGTGGAGAGATGGCACATTGATAATAAAGGAGCCAATAGCAGCGCTCGTTAGAAAAGACTCGCGGATAAATACACGAGCTAATACCGAAAGTTTATAATTCGCTTTGTATGGATTTTGCCGGCTTGGGTGGTGAAAGGAGCTGAGTTCGACGAGCAGCACATCTAATTCGCTTTTTTTGAAAAAAAAAATATTTCGACGTTTTTTGCTCCAGTAACAATATGGTAAGAATAACCTATTTTAAGTAATTGCAGGTTGGTAAATAAATTAAAACTTCCCTACGTTAATGAAAATGTTTGCATCGAAAACAAAGAGTTTTGAAATAATTTGTAACGCCGGTGTGGTCCGCCATTTTGCCATGCTTAGGTGGTCAAAATTTACTTTTTCGCTTTCATCTTTCAATTTACGTGAAATATTAAACATCCGCTTTTGTAATTTGACCAAGTAACGTTTTATTTCGATAGAAATTGTACGAATTCTAAAGTGAGTAAATACGAAGAGGTGTTTGGATGACTTTTGTCACACAGGTTACTAATATAATCAAGACTCACCCGGCTTCTCATTGGCCGCGTGATGCCATACACTGGATGTGTATGTGTGTGCATCCGATTAGATAAATTGCTACAAAAAAAAAAAAAATTGTGGCATACTTCCATATTTGGAAAAGCAGTTACATTTTGCAACATTTTTTTTTTTATAACTATATTTTGTATGTTTTTATCACGTGATAAAAATATTATGATGCATGATTAAATTAAAAAAAAAAAAAAAAGACACCGCCTACTTCGAATGTGAGAGATGGAAATTTGTGTGTGAAATAATTTGACTGTATGAATTTCTGATTCCAGGCTTCTGGAGTGACCGTAGCAGACGTATGTAAGACGACGTTCGAAGAGATCAAGAAGGATAAGAAGTACCGTTATGTAATTTATTACATTAAGGATGAGAAACAAATCGACGTGGAGAAATTGGGCGAGCGCAACGCTGCCTATGGCGACTTTCTGAGTGACATCCAAGCAGGAGGAACCGGGGAATGTCGTTATGGCGTCTTTGACTTTGAATACACTCATCAATGCCAAGGGACATCTGAAGGAAGCAAAAAACAAAAATTATTTCTAATGGCTTGGTAAGTTTGAACGATTATTAACCGTTATTTGTTTTTTCTTAATGACTGTTGACAGGGTTCATTAAACTTTCTTCTACAAGTATGACTAACTAGAGTAGTTCGAAAAAGTTGTACATTCTTTCGTTGGGAAATATTTTCCCAGCGATTTTATACTCTAGATAGATTATTTTTGATGGTAAAAACTGTTTTTGACGAGATAAGAGAAGAAAAAAAAAATTGCACAATTAGAATTTTGACACTTGTTATGACGTATCAAGTTATCCAGCTGCGTTTATTGATTGAAACATGTGTGCTTAACATTTCGATTACTTTTCATGATAATATATTGTGTAATTAGTATACGTTTGACTTTTTTTTTTTCTTAAAATTTTTTTTATTGTTATTGACAGGTGTCCTGACACCGCTAAAGTTAAGAAGAAGATGTTGTATTCCAGCAGTTTCGACGCGCTGAAGAAAAGTTTAGTTGGCGTCGCGAAATATATTCAAGCCACGGATTTGGCCGAAGCCAGCGAAGAGTCCGTGGAGAGTCAACTCCGGGCAATGGATCGAACCTAAAAGGCTGTGTATGATAGTTTGTAACTTTATTTACGGTTTTTGATTTAGTCATTTTACAAAATAATGACATTGATGGAAAATTTTGAAAAAAAAAAAAAACAAAGGGGGGAAAAAAAACTTTTTGCGATTGAAAATTTTGTATGCTCATGCCTATAGCGAATCGATTTTGTGTGGCACAGATATTTGTCTAAAACATTTAATATTTTTTTCTTTTTTGTTTCTGTTGAGTTGAGCAAAAAAAGTTCCTTCTCTCTCTTTCTCCAATGTAGTTGTTCATTGTCTTAAGAAATTTACTTAAAAGAAAAAAGTTTTTTTTTTGCGAAATGGGGGAAAAGTCATTAAATGAAATTTACTGTGATTTCTGCGTAAATTTATACTAGTTTTCAAAATTCTAATCATTTTTATCGGGCCATTTTTTTTATAATTATTTTGAAGGTGGTCGATTATACATTAAGAAAAAGTTTTTAAGTTTTTTTCCCGGTAATTTATTGCAAGATTCTAATAACCAAAGTTTTTTATCGGTTCTTTCCCTCGTTTAAATTTTTAACTGGAGTATTAATCAGCATGATATTTAACGAATCTGACTTTGCCTGTAAAACTTTTGAATAGTAACCGAAACATGCGACAAATAATTATTCGAATTGGACTTCGGGTAACGTCAATAATCTTGACGCCCATTTTTCACCGATATTCTTATATATATTATGCCATCTTGATAAGGTTTTTCTAATATTAAAATTTCCTTTATTGCATAATAATACGAAGTAATTTTATCTGCACGTGATTTTGAGAAATTAATTTCGTTACTAATTGCATTAGAAAACTTTTAATTCTTCAACAAGTTTTTGGCGCATTCATAATAAGTTACTGTATACGATTCTAATTAGAAAAAAATGCTTCGAATTTACAAAGATTATAAAAATAAGACCTTTAAATCGCTTTGAAGGTTTGTTTCTTGTACTTTCAACGAATATAAAAACCACTGAAGATGTTAATTCTCTTCGTCTGTATCTTCAGTATGATCCAAATCCCTATATCTACAAAACGAATAACGTTAAGATTATATTAATTTTGTGGACTATCAATCCTACGTTTGAAAGGCTTCCGTCGAAGTTGATGGCTCATCGGGTTGATGAAGTCCGGCTCGAGTACAAAGTGATTCTATCGCTTGTATTCGATCTAACTCCTAATGAGGTTTCACATGAAAATATTTATCTTATACGCTGTACTGTGAGATATAAAAAATTACCTGACGTCTTTTTTGATCTAATTGTAAAAGTTCGATGGATTCAGATATAGAAAGTGGTTTTGTGGATGTAAAGTGACTAGGTATTGGAGTGACGGCTGTTTCGATCCATTTCTTTTCAAGTTTTGGGTGATTCGACGCAAATGGACGGGCATTCCTAATGATTACAAATGATCAACCTTGTGGGAATGAACAAACTAACGAGACGGAACAAACCTATTTGGTAAAAAATGTTTTTGTTTAGGATTTGATTTTGCCTTTAATTTATCTGCATTGATGGAATCTGAATTCGGTGATTTCGTTCGTGACTCATCAGCTGAGTCATCGGTTGTTGATGCAATAGTTGACGTTGGAATTTCACTCCGACCATTTTGCAAAATGTGGTCATCGGCGGCACTGTCTAGAACCTGAAGTATGCAGCAATAATATTAAATTGCGGTAATAACATTCCATATAATTATTGATTTAGTGTAATTCACCTGTGTTATATCGTTCAATCTATTATTTAATTGCAATTTCTGAAATATTGTTGACAGCTGATCTTGGTTTTCGAGTAAAGCCAAAGCTTTTTCAATTTCTTCTTTGAATTTTTTGATTTTCGATCCTTTATCTGGAAGTGAAGTCAATAATTTTCTAAATTTTAAATTAATCACATTAATCGTTGCAATAATTTGGAGGGAATTACAATTTTTACTTGTTGGATAGGATGTTATTTTGTCTCTCCAAAATACTTAACAGCTCTTCTTTGCTTTTTTTATTTATATTACCAATTTTATACCCTTCAATGCTTTTGTAAGTTTCCATCTTTTAAAATCTACAAAAATAAATTATTCTTTTACATCAATTACTATTTTGATTCTTCGTTTTGTGCAGCGTAACAAACATCTCCGCCATCGTATAAATTTCGTTTTCGGTTATTGCATAAAGTGTTCACTGCCAAAGGGTTCACACAGATACGGTAGTAAGCGCATTGTCGTTACCTATTTAGTTGTGATCTCTATGTCGATTCAGTGTGCCCCGACATGATGTGCTAAAATTAAAATCATAAATTATTTTACAGTATTTTATAAATTATGTTAACATAAAATAACGCAATATTAATGCAATTAATTTATTAACTATTTCATAGTGTAGTTATTTTTTTCTATTTACTGTATTAAAATTGATTTAGTATGTCAGGTGATCATCAGCAGACGCCATATTGTTTGTTGTGGCGGTATTTTTGTCGGGAAATTTACTCGAAGTGCGGCTGGACTAGGAGTGCTAGCTTTAATAATTGAAAATTCGAAAAGCTAAATATTAAAATCATGGTACTGTAAATGTTATACTCTTTTCATACAGTGTAATAGTGCATCAGCTGATCAAAAAATGGCGAAATAAAATCTGGTGCCCTCGCCCATCGCTGCCAGGTAGGAATCGTGACATTTATCAACCTTCTAAAATTAATGCAAAATAGAAAGCAATAATAATAATATACATTACAATATTAGTTTTATATTCCTTAATTCAATAGTCTTACTAAATTTTAGTTGAATTGTTTAATTAATACATGTAAAGTTATGTAGCATTACGTAGACTACATGGAGTAAAAATTACTTTTACGTGTGCGGTATACAAGCCTACTTCAGAAATGTTTTAATTTCTTTAAATTTCTTTCGAATCATAGCGTGGATTTAATTATTTAATCAATAAACAAGAATCAATTGTGTCGAGAGTTCTTAGTAGAAATGTTTAGCGAGAAAAGGTTCGCGACAAAATAATTAAGTTTGAGCTATGATTTGAGGCGAAAATGGCCTTGCCGAAAAAAAACCCTCCCTATTTTCAGCGTAATTGGTGAGAATAAAATTATTTGAAGTGCTTGGTTTGTGATTTGCAAAAAAAATAATGTACCATAGTCCATAGAGAGTAGTTTAACCAGTAAATAAAACTTTTTCTTTTAAATTTAACCTTGAGAAATTTATTGTTTGTTTGGGTGTGATTCAATTTCAATTAGTAATTTGTAAGAAAACTGGTTTTCCAAGAAGAAATGAGTGCTTAAAACCGGTAATTATACGGTGCTTTCGGCGAAACACAGATTTTCGTAACAAAATCAAACAGCAAATAATTACTCATTAAATTGAATTGCTCATGAAGTGCACATCATTTCCTAAAGTCGCGATATATAAATAAGAAGTTAATGTCTATAATATTTTAAATCAAGTTAATATTATCTCGATCTTGCTCAAAGTCAGTTTTTCACGACGAATTTAAAAATGAAATTAACAGTCGCATTAGTAGCCGCAGTTTTATTTTTCTTGGGGACATACTTGCCATCAGCGCAAAGTTTGGTACGGTAATTTTCATTAATTTATTTTTTTATTGAGTAGTAAATCAATAACGATTTGAAATTTGTATAGTCATCCGGTGTGGCTATCTCAAAAAAAGTGACCACAGTTGTCGATGAAATCAAATTAGGAAAGAAACATCGCTATGCGATTTTGGTAATTCGTGACGAACGAGAGATCGACGTTGAAACGATCGGTCGTCGAGATGCAACTTACGTCGACTTTTTGAGAGATCTCGAAATCGGTGGTAAAGCCGAATGCAGATTCGGGATTTTCGATTTGGAACATAGCAAATGCAAATCGTTATTCGCTATCTCATGGTAGGTTTTTTCAAATTAGTAATCAAGTTCATAGGAGTAAAATAGTTGTTGTATCTCAGGTGTCCATCGACAGCTGTTGTCAGACAAAAGGTCATTTATGCCAGCAGTTATATGGAACTTAAAAAAGTTTTGAAGGGTGTTCAATATCTTCAAGCAACTGACAAAAGCGAGGCATCCGAGGAAGCGGTTCTCCAGTCCAATATGTGCACTACCAAGCCTCTCATTTAAAAGCGGCGATATATATATTTTTAAATCTGCTAATAAGATTACGGTAAATAATTTTTATTTGCGCGAAAATTTAGTTCCAATACAGTAAAATAAATGCGCACCCAAAAATTCGCGAAGATTTAACTTAAAACCAAGAGTAAATTTGGAAGTTGTATTTCAAAATTTGCTCATTATTTGCTTCATTATTTTATACTTAATAAAATTGAATTAAAAAAAAGAATTTTTTTTCGTACCGGTAATAAAAATTCGAAGAATCGGCGCAAATGGGGGGTTTACGGTGTAATAATAGTGGGCATTAAAATTTGATATACAGTAATTGTTAGATATAGACAAATGTTTTTTTTATTTTATACACAATTTTAAGAGTGGTTATAAAAATTCAGAATCTTCAAGAGCTGATATTTTCGATAGTATTTGCCCTTTAATGTTTGCATTTACTTCAGAAAGATTTTCTAATTTTCTGGCAGCAATCTATAATAATAAGAAAACGTAATTAGAAGATTGAGAAAATAATTCATTCTTAAAATATTATTACTTCAACTTTTTGAACTAAGGTTACTTCTTCAGGGGTGGTAACAAAACTTGTGACGTGACCAACACCCACGCTCGATAAGCGTCCTACTCGACCGACTCGATGAATATAATCGGAAATAAAAACCGGAAAATCGTAGTTAATTATGTGTTTCACCTGAAAATTGAAAATCAAATTAATCCATAGATTAATCTAAATTATTATTATTAAAATGCCTACTCTCGCAGTGTCCAGTCCTCTTGAAGCGATATCTGTGCACGAGATGACGTCACAAAGACCTTCTTGAAATTGTATCAGTCTTCCAGTTCGAAACTGAAACAATTTATTTTTTTGTTAGATAGCTCAATAAATTATTTTAATCTACAAATTCCTCACAAAAGCACTCATTCTCCCGTTTAAGTTAATAGAGTGAACGCCATTTTCGTTGAGGAATTGGCTCACAAAATCACAGGTCGCAGCATTTTTGCTAAAGATCATAACTGTTCTCTTGTTTTTCACGTCTCGTTTTACGAGTTCTAATAATTTTACTGCAAACAAATAACTACTCTTCGAATTCAATCAAAACGATAAACAAAATGCCAAAACTTACTGTGTTTTTTAGAACTTTTAAGTCTGAGAAAAGTTTGAGGTACGTGATTCATTATTCGATGAAGATGAGGTGTAGTAAGTTTTAAAAGACTCGGTATCTAGTTTTTTTTTTTAAATAATTTTAGGTTTAACTATTAATGAGATACAACATTATTTGCCTGACTTACCCGAATTACATCTTGAAGTATCACTTGTAAATCAGTTGGTAAAGTGGCTCCAACTAATGTCAGTTGAGCTCCGAATTTTGGATCAATCGTCATTGAAGGTGTACAATCCCTGAACTGCAAGCACATACAAAATAAGTCATTCAGAAATAACAATTGACTTTGGCTTTTCCATCCTGGCCCATGTCCCACCAACTTCCGGTCCTTTTAGCTCCGTCTTCGCCAAAGTTTGAGGAGGTGCATCCATAATGAGCATTTAATATAATTTAAAAAAGTTAAAATTCCGCTTGTGTGATTTACGCACAATCAGCAGGAACTAATCGAAAACTGCTTTACCATTTTGGCACAATTGACCAAAGAACGGTTTTAATAGGCTCATTAAATTTGGGAACTTTAGATCCCTCTGATTATCACATGTTTCCTAAATTGACAAAATTTTTAGGTGGCTTGACTTGCCTCATGATAAACTCAAAGATGTCAACTTGTCAACGACCGTTGCTTAAAACAACATTGAATTTTAAAACAAGTCAAAATTAACGGAAGCCAAATGTTCCAAATAAACCAACAATAACTAAAGTCTATAGAAATACTGTAGATCATTATTTTAGTCACATAGAGTTACAATATGTGGAAAAGAAGTTGGATGGGCATGAGTCGTGCGCTATTGTGCAAATTACCTTTGTAAAAAAGATTAATTAAAAAAAAAAAATCTGTGAAATTTACCTTAATTTTTTTAAGAAATTTTAACATAGTTGAGCTGAAACTATCGTCCAACAAAGTATCCGATTCATCAATCACCACATGCTTTACGTCCGAAACTGAATAAATTCCTGCAATTTTAAATTAGAAATAAAAAAAAAAAATTAGTGGTATTAAGGATTGCGTTGAAATAAATTGTTGCGATAATACTATTTTAAAAGCAAAGACAATTTATTTAAACAAAAATACTCGCACCTGAAGAAACCATTTTCTTTAACATTCCAACTGTCGCCACTAATATGTCCAGTTCTTGAACAGGTGGATCGAGCATGGTGCGCTTAAAATAAGATTTTAGATAACTTATACAGTATTTTATCATTACTCGAGTATAATAATCATTACTCGAGCTTTAGTTCCACCAACGAGTTCGGCTGAATTAATAGGCAATGATTTTGTTAATTCTAAAGTAACAGTCTAAAAAGAATATTTTTTATTAAATAAAAATACCGTGATTATTATTATTACAGTATAATGTAGCCTACTCTATTGACTTACGTAAATTTGCGTGACCAATTCACGGCTAGGAACTAGTATCAATCCTAGAGGAGAGTTAATAATTCCTGTTCTATCCACTGATTTTTTATATCGTAAAATATTCTGTATCATTGGTAGCAGATACGCTAATGTTTTACCACTACCTGCAAGTTACATTATTTTGTATTAAAGTTTTATAAACTAAATTTGATTTGCATAATTATTATTTTAACCAGTTTCAGCCGCACTCATCGTGTTGAATCCTTTTAAAATCGGCGGAATAGATATTAATTGAATGTTACTCGTAGTTTCAATATTCATTTCTTCTAATCTTTTTAGTAATTCTGGTATAAGGTTAAGTTGCTTAAATGATGGCTTATGGTTTTCTTGATTTGCGAAGGCAGGGTGGATCTAAATATAATATATTATTAAATTAAAAAAACAAGTGAATTTATTTAAATTAGTAACTCCAATCATTTTAAATTAACCTTTTCTTGAGGATTAATCATAAAATGGTCTCCATCACATTTTCTACTTAACCAATGTTGAGAAGCTAATTTTACAGCTTCAAATTTATTATGAATTTGTCCGTCGTAATAATTTAAATCCGAGTTGCGACAGGTGATGATAGGTTTGGTCATGTTTCCCATTTGAGACAATTTTTGACGTTTTTCATTTTTTCCGGCAATCAATTTTTGTTGATGTTTTCTTATTTTATCTTGAAATTTTATTGGAATCCTAATTACTGGTAAATTTTCAGAGGCGCCGCTAATCGTTCTACTCATATAATATTTTGAAATTGGAAAGAGTTTGTTCAGCTGTCCTCTCAACTTCAGGTTCATATTTGCTGCTGCTTTAACGCTGGTAAGACACATGCAGGAACAATGCTGTAATTTATATTATTTTAGAAGAATGATAAAACTATACAAATTTTTTTTTTAAATAATTAATTATACTGTACTTACTGCAGGATTAAAAAGTTGATCAATTAACTTCCACATGTTTGTAAATTGAAACGGCGCCTCGCACTCCAATGGGGTTCAAGTTCGCTAATTCTCCACCGATGGCGCTTCTTGTTCTTAGCTGAGTTCCGGTCTGTCTTCCACGTTGGCTCCCGATTGGAATATGGAAATATGTTGAGACAGATGATGCTCGTTCCTTTAACTTTTACATTTTAATATTTTCGTCATTTTCGAACTATTACTTCTGCCATCATTTATAATAATAATTAAACAAAAGTAAAAATGGTGTTGGCGGATTTAGGAAGAAAGATTACTTCAGCTTTGAGGTCGCTGAGTAATGCAACTATTATTAATGAAGAGGTATGGCAATACTTTGCAATGTTATGTCCAGTATTTTATTATCTTTTTTGTTTTTTTAAATTAGGTTCTGAATTCTATGCTAAAAGAAATATGTGCTGCATTATTGGAAGCAGATGTAAATATAAGATTAGTAAAGCAATTAAGGGAAAATGTCAGGTAAATAATTTCAAAGCTAAGCCATGTGTGACATTATAAATTCCATTTTTTATCAAAGGTCTGTCATTGATTTTGATGAAATGGCTGCGGGGCTTAATAAGCGACGAATGATTCAATCAGCAGTGTTTCAGGAATTGATAAAGGTTTTATCAAATTAAATTTATTAAATTGTAGGTGGTTTATTTTCATTTGTTTAGTTGGTCGACCCTGGTGTAAAAGCCTGGCAACCGAACAAGGGAAAAGCTAATATTATCATGTTTGTAGGTCTTCAAGGCAGCGGTAAAACTACTACTTGTACAAAGGTATTATTCTTTTGTAATAAATAGGCCTACTCATTTATTAATTTTAATTTACCAAATTGTTTTTTTAGTTGGCATATTATTATTTAAGGAAAGGTTGGAAGGCTTGTTTGGTATGTGCAGATACATTTCGAGCGGGTGCTTATGATCAGTTAAAACAAAATGCTACCAAAGCTAGGATTCCCTTTTATGGAAGGTATTTTCTATCATTTATGCAAGTCATTAACTGATTTTCAAAAGATCTTTTAGTGGCATAAAAAGCTTTCAATAAAATTAAATGAGTAATAAATAATCTAATATTTCTTTAACCCTTAGTTACACCGAAGTTGACCCTGTTATAATTGCCCAAGAAGGTGTTGAACGGTTTAAAAATGAAGGATTTGAAATAATTATAGTCGATACCAGTGGTCGTCATAAACAAGAGGACTCATTATTTGAAGAAATGTTGCAAGTTTCTAATGCAATTGTAAGATAATTGGCCGGTAATTACAGTAAATAGTTATAAACAATACCACTAAAATCTTTATTGTTTTAGACTCCTGATAATATCATTTTCGTTATGGATGCTTCAATTGGACAAGCATGTGAAGCTCAAGTAATTTTTTGTTAACCCTTCTATTTAAATGATATTTTGGCTTTAATTATTTTTTTTAGTCTCGAGCTTTTAAAGAAAAAGTCGACGTCGGCGCTGTAATTATTACAAAGTTGGATGGTCACGCCAAGGGAGGAGGCGCTCTTAGCGCGTAAGGAATACTTTAGTTGGAGGAAATATTTTAAACAGATCTAATTATATTTTAAATAATAATGAAATAGAGTTGCTGGAACTCAAAGTCCTATTATTTTTATTGGAAGCGGAGAACATATCGATGATTTTGAACCATTTAAAGTTAAACCTTTCGTTAGCAAACTGTTGGGTATATTTAATTTTTTTTTCCATATAAAATCAACAATAATATTAATTAACAAATATATTCTTGTAGGAATGGGTGACATTGAAGGTTTAATTGACAAAGTTAATGAATTAAAACTTGATGATAACGAAGAGTTAATCGAAAAATTAAAACATGGTATAAATTATATTTAATTACCGGTAATACAATGTTAAATTCTGTACTTTGAATTTTTGTATTATTGTATTAAGGGCAATTTACATTAAGAGATATGAAAGAACAATTTCAAAATATTATGAAAATGGGACCATTTAGCCAAATAATGGTAAAAATGAGTTTGTTTGATTTATATTTTAACAACTCAAATAAAAAGGTGTTTTAATAGGGAATGATTCCCGGCTTCAGTCAAGATTTTATGACCAAAGGTAATGAACAAGAGTCAATGGCACGACTGAAAAAATTGATGACCATTATGGATAGTATGAATGAGCAAGGTTTGTTTCCAAATACATTTAGTAGTAATCTAATTTTAAAGTATTTTAACATAATTGAATTTCCGTGACAGAATTAGATAACCGAGAAGGAGCCAAGTTTTTTTCGCGGCAAGCTGGTCGAATTCAACGAGTTGCAAGAGGTGCTGGAGTTTCAATAAAAGAAGTGCAGGAACTATTAACACAGTATACTAAGTTTGCTGCAATTGTTAAGAAAATGGGTGGTATTAAGGGACTTTTTAAAGGTAGCGGTACGGTGTTTTTTATATGGTTTATTTGTTATTGAAATTGTTAATTTTAATGGGAATGAATTTTAGGCGGTGATATGGCGAAAAATGTAAACCAAGTTCAAATGAACAAATTAAATCAGCAAATGGCTCGAATGATGGATCCAAGAGTTTTACATCAAATGGGTAAATATATTATGCATTTTATTTATTAAAATGTTTACTTTAGAATAATATTCATCAAAGTTGAAAATGGAAAATCTAAATTTTAAACTGATTTTAGGAGGAGTTGCTGGCTTACAAAATATGATGCGAAATCTACAAGGAGCCCCAGGATTAGGAAATATGATGGGAAACTTGAAAAAATAATATTAACGTATAGACTATTCCTAATTTACATGTGTAAATATCCAACAAAAAAAATTTGGTTTTCTATGTATGAAACTTGCATTTTTTTAAAAGGTAATTTAATGCAATTTGATATCAGATTCGTTAAAATGTGGTAATTACAAAACTTTTTAAACTGGTAATTTGTTGTTAGCGGTTTTATTTAATACCATAGCCATCAGTTAACAACTTTAGTAGCTCTATTATTGTCTGAGCTACTGTATTTTACTACCCGTATTAATTTTATTCAACGCCTCGATTTATTCGATCTTAAGGCCCTCCTTAACTTCCAAATTAAAAAAAAAAACTATTCATTCATTGTAAAGAGGCTAAAAATATCACTTTTCTTAATAAAAAATGCGCACTTCGTCAGCTCGACGTTTATTAATATTATTGCATAACGTGCCATTTTACCCAATATGTGCCGAAAAACCCAAGTCATAGCAAGTAGAGAATACAAGTAGCGACACTTCCTATCTTCTCTATAGTAAAGTAAAATTTAGTTCGCTATGCGCCACCAGGGGGCGCTGGCGCAGGTACAGATGGTGTTTTGATAACGGCACATAAGAAACTGAAGGTGGTATTGCTTTTCAAACCTAGGTTTAAAGCCATTTAAAATTATTGCGAACGTGATAAATTTTGTAAATTTAACATTTAAAAAATAATTAGTAATTACCTTTTTTTAAAAAAATAAAAATTGCTTGGAATTATATTAAAACTTTAATTCATTTTATAATTTTGAGACTTGATTGAGTTTTTCATTTAAATTGTGGAAAAATGTATGCATTTTAGAAAAGTTAAATAATTGGTTAAATTAATGTTGTATACTTGTATAATATTTATATAAAAATCCTTTTACCGGTACTAATGATATACCGGTATTACAATATTTTAAATGGGAAAAAATTAAAAATGTGAATAATTTTAAAACATATTTTAAACATAAAATATCTACAAACAATTCATATATATATTTTCTTTTTTTAAAAAAATATTTTTAATATTCCACCAAACATTTAGTATGGAAAATTTCACTTATGAACAATGTCATTTTTTGAATTTTAAGTTTTTTTTATGTTTATTGAATTAACTAAGAAATTATTTTTTTACATAAAATACTTTCTGAGTTTATCTGCAAAATGACACTATTTTTAAGTTTTTTGCTTAGCTAGTTTTTTTTTAATTGCAATTCTTGCATAACAAAAAACCCTGCCACCATAGACATCCTTAGTTAAAGCCACTTCAATCGCCATCTCTAGCATCTCACGCGCCACCTGGTGCCTGGCTTCTGTAACTTGAACAAAATCTGAGGAGTGTCGCTACTTCTCTTCTCTACTTGCTATGCCCAAGTCAAAACAGGGTCGCAAGAATTAAAATTTTCTTTTCCGGACCCCATTATCCCATAAACCCTCGGTACGCCATTGGTTAAAAGAGGAATTTAAGGGTGTTATTTAAGGTTCCGATCTGTTTGTCAAATTTTAATAATTTTTAAGCAGTGAAAGAACACACGAATTACATGATTGTAGCCTACATTAAAAAACCCTGCTTTTCCGCTTTTATATCAGGGCAATCTTCAATCGTTTGTACTGGTACCTGTTCTTGTGACCCCTTTTAAGATGAACCTTTTTGTATTTTCCTACAATAGATTTGAGCATGCGTGTTGCAGACGATACAATCAAACATCTGTGGGCCAAAATTTGTTGGATGAACATGGTATTTACAACATTTTTTTATTTATAAAAATTATTTTGTAAATGAATACAATTAGTTATTTTCATTTATTATTATCAAATTAAGAATTATAAGTGAATGTGACTAAATAGATAAAATGTATTTCAGTTTTATGGCTGAATTACCGGTAGCTGTCGAGGATCTTGGTATTTTTCGTCGAAGCCTAAAGCAAATTTGGAGGTACAAGTTCACAATCTTCACTCCAATTTTTACAATTTGGTGTATTCAAGCCGATTATCGCCGAACCCAGAGATATAAAGCATCAAAATCTCAATCAGAGAAATTAAATTAAGGTAAGATGATCTCGGTTAATGTGCATGTACGCAGTAACTGATGGCTTATGAAAATTGAGTACGAATTATGTTTAATTAATTCGTCGAGTTAAATTAGTATGCAGCAATATAAAATTATTGCATTGGCTTTAGTATTATTTTTTAAATAAAATGGAAGTTTATTTTTAGAATGAAGTTTAATATACCAGCTGAAGGAATAGCACAATGGAAATACGTCGTTTTTCCATGTCTTTTTGCATATTTCGGATTCAAACACTTTCTGCTAAAAGAGAAGGAGAATTCTTCTTCGTTTCGAAACAAAAGTTACATGTATAAAAGAGAGTTGGCACCTGGAGAACCTCAACCATGGCCGTAGACAATCTCCAGTGGTAATAATTAGCATGGGGAAATTAAGAAACCAATGTTGAAGCAAAGTTTTGAGTTAGTGTAATAATATGTAGTAAAAATTAATTTCACCGAAATCTGGTTTGCCATAGATTTGAATTTATTTAATACCACAATACGATATATCAACAAAAAAAAATTAGGAACAAATAAGATAACAATTTAACCGGGGTAAAAAAATATCAAATTTCTTTAAAGAATAGTAAAAAAAATTTAAAATGGCGAAGTTTTCATCTTTGAATTAATTTCGGCAATCCTTAATCGTAAAGCTTTTTGTTGAGCTTTTTGCAATCGAAAATTTAAAGTTGAAAGATCAGCTCGTTTATTTTCTTTGGAAGTTTTCAAAATTTCTTTTTTAGTTTGATCAACGGACCGTATAAATTGATGAGCAGGATAGATTTTTATTGATGGAAATTGATTGGAGTCATCCGAACTGTTAACGCGTTGTAGAATCGGTTGAGACCTTGTGAGCGTTTTTCCCATCGAAATCCGAAATGGCTCAATCCATTCTAAAAAAAACATTGAATAATATTATTATACTGTTACAGTTGAAAAGTCATTTTGACGAGCTGGCCAATAATGATTAGTAGGTTATGAGTGCGTATATGCTATCTGACCTTTAGTAGGAGGACGTTTTAAACTATGCAATCCTAGTTGTTCACATAGTCGTGCATATTCATTATCTCTAAAATTAATTATTAGTAGTGCTTAAAGTTAAAAAATGTGCAGTGCATTAGTCTTGAATGTGTTATTGATTACCGTTCGCTTTTTTCCTTCATTAACTTGGACTGCAAATTCAAACTACTTTCTTTTTCTGAGACATAAATTAAGAAAGATTTAGAATTAGATTTAAGTAAGAAGAAGTTACAGTAGGCCTACTTTTTAATTCTTTTTCTCGCTCATCTAGTTGACTTTCACGTAGCTGGATGTTTTTCTCTTTCTCGGCTAATGCTTCTCTTTTCCCCGGTTGCGGTGTTCGACTTCGGGAACGGCTGCGTTCTTTCTTCACTTCAGGTTGTAGTTCATTTCGTACCGGTTGAACGCTCTTGTAAATCAAAGTCAAAGATGGGAGGTTTAGCAATTCTTTTACGTTAGGACGTCTTCTAAACTAGAAAATAAAATGTGACAAGTTTGTCCTTAATTATTTTTATATTTCATCTTCGAGCGAAGTTTGTTTCAACTCACATCGACTATCAGCATTTTATCGACGACGCTTCGAATAAGTTCCGAATACATGTCGGGAATTTTAATTCTTTCGCCTTTAATAATTTTTTTATACACGTTTTCACTTTTTAAGGGAATGAATGGAGGAAGTAAGCAACATAGCTCGTGAATTAAACAACCAAGAGACCACACATCGGTTTTGTCGTTGTACGGCTTGTTAGCCAAAATCTCCTGAAATTTAAATGACTTTTTTTAAAAAATTGATATTAACGAAATAAGTTCAAGCGAAGACTTACGGGAGACATGTAAAAATTGGTTCCGACGAAAGTTTTGGCGTAGACACTTCTTTCCGATAGAGATCTTGCTACACCGAAATCGCCGAGAACAGCGTCTTCGTTTTCATTCAGATACACGTTTGAGGGTTTGATATCACGGTGCAAAATCATGGTTCCGTTTCTTGAAATATTGTGGCAAGCATTAAGGGCCAAAGTAAGCTGGCAAAAAATCTTCCAAATGAAAGATTCGGGGAGATTTTTCCTATTTTTAAATGTTACAATTATTAATACAGTACATGTACTGTAATTAGTTTGAATTGCAGTTCCATTTTATAATTAAGCTTACCTAGATTTGCGCGTTTTGGTGATATATTTAGCTAGGTCACCACCTATTAATGTAGACATACGTAATTAATTGCATATTATATTGACTTTCTATTATTTTTTTACCTTCACAATAATCAGTTATTATATACAAAAGTGAGTTGGGTTTATCAAGTATTTTGCCAACATATCGCAAAATATTGGGATGATTTAATTTTCGAAGAACATTAACTTCACCAACGATTAATTTTTTTTCGTCTTCTGTTGCTGTTGAGAATTCAACGACTTTCCAAACCAAAATCTATAAATTTTCACAAACAACAATACTGTAGTAAATAATTTACGTAACACTCGATCGGTTATAAAAATAATTAATTTACCTTACTATCGCTTCTTTGTTTAATTTTATAACAACTACCAAAACCACCACTGCCTATAAATTCGAGTACATCATAATCATTCAATTTTGGGGCCATTTCTTATCGGTGAAACCGTATTGATCGTAGTTCTCGAGTTGACCCTCCTCGCCCGGGCAATTAACTTTCAGTAAATTTAAAATAATTTTCAGGGAGAAATTTATTAACAGCCGAGTAAATAAATAAGATTTAATTTGGGCAATATGACATGTGGAAGCAAAGTTCATTTAAAATTACTGTACCTTGAATTTCGGTATCGTACGTTTAAAAGTTTTTGAATTGGTTGAAATAAGCGCCTGGGGCGAAACTGACCATAAACAAGAAAAATGGGAGGGATTTCGCGAACTATTTGCTCGAATGAAACCAATAAGAAGCTTTCCACAACGTTTCTTCCCTCAAGGTGAAAAAATATTACGCAATAACTATCATGCAAAGTTTTTAAGATTTATCGAAAAGTTTAAAATATTGGTGAGCATTTACGGTATAATTATGTACAGCGTATCTCAGTTTTAATTTTATTTGTCCAAAAAACCAAAGCAAGAAAAAATAAAATTGATTGAAGGACAAAATAATAAATCTCTTGAAAACAATTTTATTGGCTTTTATTCTATACAATCATACCGAAATTTGATCCAATTAAATTTAACAAACGAATTTAAAGCGAAATAAAAATATAATCATTTAAAGTATAAAAATTCAAAAGCTTAAAAATTAATTATTTAAAGTGCATTGCTCTTTGGATCCATGATCATCTACATGCAGTACGGTTTAACCGAAGCTGGAACAAAGGTAAGCACTTACCAATATTTCTCTAAATTTTACCCCCAAAAAAACTACTTTTAATTTATTTTTTATCCAAATAATTAGCGTTATCTTGCGCCTTGCTCGACATTTTATATTTTGAAGCCAAAGACGAAGACTTAATGAAGTCTTTGATGGCAGGACGGGTAGAAGCCTAGAGATTAGAAATAACAATATTTTTTAAATTATTCGCTGAAAATTAAAGAGGGAAATAATTATAACCTTAGGATCTAGCATGCGTTTAATAGTGCTCTGCAATAGTTTTGAGTAATGAGCTGGAATTGGTTTGGGCTGCGCTTTCTTTATGGCATCCAACAATTTGTGGGGTACAATTGCAACGTCATGGTGGGGTCTCAATAAACAAGTCAACTCGTAAATAAGGCATCCCAGAGACCAAACGTCCGTTTTATCCGTGTAGCCTTGATTAGCTAAAATTTCCTAGACCAGAACATGACATGGTATTAACACTTTTGTTTTTAAAAATGTAAACAATAATTGGTTTTATAGTAATTTTGAATATAACGTACCGGTGAACAATATGGAATAGTTCCTACTGCAGTGTATGCTACTTGAGTAGCTGGAGACAAAACTCGGGATACACCAAAATCTCCTAAAACAGCATCTTTATTCGCATTTAAAAAAACATTGCTCGGTTTAATATCGCGGTGGATGACTCCATGTTTGTGGCACAAATGGAGAGCTAAGGTCAGCTGGCAAAATATTTTCCATAAGTAGTCTTCGCTCAAATACCCGTTTCTAGGAAAAACTTACATAATTAATAATTAAAATCTAGTGTATTAAATTAAAAATATTTACCTCGATCGCGCAGCTTTAATTACGTTATCTAAATCTCCATCTAAAATGATTGAAAAAATAATCGTGTTAACGAGTATATTAGATACCTAATGTTTTTTTAAAAAAAAAAAAATTCTTACATGCACAAAGTTCGGTGAAAATGTAAATAGTTTGTTTTCTAGTATCCATAATGTTGTCGTAATATTTTAATATATTGGGATGATCGAAAGTATAAAGTAAATTAATTTCTTGGATAACCATTTCTTTGTGCTTTTGGGAGTGCAACACAATGGCTTTCATAATCATCAGCTAAAATACCACATTATAGAAAACATAATGTACTATAAATTAATATAAAAACTATTTGAAATAGATTTATAATTATTACTTTATTATCACGTTTCCTCTTTACTTTGAAACATTCTCCAAAGGCTCCTCTACCGATTAATTTAATTACATCGTATCCAGCGATTCTTGGGCCATTTTCCATTTTTAGAAAGACAATTGCCGGCCCTCGATTAATTATTTCTTGCGTCTAACTTTAATTAAAGACGTTTTAATATACAATGACAGATTTCAAATGAAAAGTCGATGAACGATTTAATAAGTAGGCGGAAATATTTAAATTAGAAGCTTTTTATTGGTGTACATAATTTAATAACGTGTAGACTTTGGTAATCACTGATACGCATAATATTTAATAACGGTATTTTTTTTTTTTAACTGTTTGTGATAACTGCTCACAAAAAATAAATGTTTAAAATTTAAGAAAATATACAAACGAACAATTTATTTTTAGTTATAAGTGCAGCTTTTATTTTGGGTTGTCACAGTATTTCCCTTAATAAATACTTGTGCATTGCAGGAGGACTAAAAAAAAATAAATTTAAACAAATTACAGTGTTAAGAAAATTAGTTAATTGGAAATAGCCAAAATTACAATTGCAGAACTTTGAGGGCATTTAGTAGGGTCATACGAAAAGGTGATATTATATAAGCAACCATTAACCACCTTTAAAAAAAAACACACAGAAAATGTTAATATTAATTATAATTTAGTTATAGGTTATTTTGGATTGAACTGGTTACTTGTTGTGTAGCTGAATCAGCGGTTAAGCCGTCGGAGCAAGTGTCGTACGTTTGGTTGATAGCGGTTTTGGCCGATTCGATTGCCGTTTGAGTTTGTGAATCGCTGAGATTGGCATTTTGTGCCCCTCCTAAAGACCTACGTTGGCCTTGGCCATTTTCTCCAAATGGTCCGCAATATATCATTTCAGTTAAACAAATTAAGAATATCGAAGTAGCGACAAAACGAAACATTTTACTTTAGTTTACCGTTATGTATTTAGCTATTCTCAAATAATTATTGAAATAAATTATATTTTTTTTTAACGCAAACGCTCTTATTTATCCTGTTTGAAAAGGAATCTTCCAAGGTTAATAATAATATTGTCGTTTATAATTTTACAAATACAGTACAATTCACTTGTACGTTTGACACATGTTGCCTTTGCATTATTCTTTTCGTCATAAAATTCGATTGCCAATAATTTTAGTTTGTTCATTTTATTATTACAGTAGCACATTTTATATTGCTGCTGCATGTTGACATTGACTTTACATTTCATTTTATAGTGTAGGAATACAGCGATGTGAAAATATTTTTGGTTTTGCAAAAGTGTCAACTATACCGACAAATTTTCTAAATGAAATATCACATTAATGAATACTGACTATAAAAATAAGAGTTTCCTGGAATTATGAACAAAAATTTCAAGGACTTATCACTCGTTTCCTTTTTTTCAAAGCAAATTATTTGAATGTTATAAAGGCCATCAAAAACATTAAGGATAGCTAATAATGTCACACGTGTTGTCACATTTTTTAAAATTAAATATAATTGTACTGGAGCAGCTTTTTTTACATTATAACTTTTAAACGCACTGGTATTTTACAATCCACAGTTTTTTGATTACTAAATTTTTTTTAAAAAAAAAAATCCAATACTGTACTGTATTCTTTTAAAAAACGACTAAAACACAACTTATATTAAAATATTCGTTTATTGTACAAATACATAAACAATGAATAGCTTTGAAAATGAATGATACCGATTTTTATGCTGAGTTGCATCAGTCGCTTAAAACCCAAAGAATATTGAGACCGGAAGGTCCTAAATTGATCCTCCTGGAAAATAACTCAAAATCAATATCATTTTAACCGAGTACTGTATATATTAATTTAATATTACTTGAGCATGCCATCTTTATTCATTTTAATATGGTAGAGAAACAGTAGCATCGCGCTAAACATGTTGTTTCGTCCCTGAAAAATTTAACGCAAAATGCCATTTTTGAAACCATTTCAAATAGTATTACGAAATGACTAACGCACCTTTTGCAATTCGTAAACGGTTTCTCCTACGACCAACTGATAATGTGGCGGATTTACGCTTGATTGATAAATGCAAAGCGTATCTTTAGAAGTAAGATCTGAATATAATAAAATTTTAAATAAAAATTTATTTTGCTTTGATAGTGTAAAACCTGTACCTAGTTTGTCAAGTGACTGTATAAAATGTTTAGAAGTAACCGCTCTTCCTTCTGGAAAACTGTACGAAGGTGGCGCGTTCGTGTCCAAATAGGTAAAAAATAAGTGCATGATGATCTAAAAAAATAATAAAATACTTAATTTAATTTTCTTATAATTTAATTCAAGTTAGTAAAAACTCAACTGCACTATCGGTAGGAAGATGTTCAGCCCAAGGTTTTCCTTTATATTCACCTCCAGAATTCCATCGAAATTCGCTCATACATCTTCCTCTCTCCAAGCCTAAGGGGAGTATAAAATTCGTGCTAGACTTCGGTAGCAGTAATTATTCTACTGTATTTTTAAATTTTAATTACCTTTTAGGCGCTGAACTAAATATTCTTGATTTGAAGTCACATCTAAATAATGCAACAACGTGATTAACGACGAAATATTTTGACCCTTGGTTCTCAACTTTAAAGCATTAAGAGAAGCCTCTGTATAATATTTATTTCAAGAAAAATTCTTTTTATATTAATATTAAAAGGTATATAACAACAGATAGTACGGTACCTCCTATTTGTAAATCGGGAGTTCCTTGCCAACGTAAGAGTTCATTAACTGACGAAATTTCAGCAACTAATCGCGAGTTAATTGTTTTGCTAATCCACTAGATTAGGTCAAACCATTAACAACAAATAATAATACTGTAATATTATAAAGTCAGATTTATACTTTTCTTAAGTTTTCAATCCAATTAACTAATCGATCAGGAGAGACTCCGATCTTGGACCAAATCAACAATCCATTTTGAGAATTAATCGATTCGGATTCTGTACTAGAAGAATTTGTTTTTGGACTTTTTGAAGAAAGCTGATAGCGCATTTTAACGGGTGAGATTGTATGCTGCGAAGATGTCTGATTCCAAATTCCTGAAGATGACGTATTACCGAAAGAATTATCTTTAGAAATGCTAGTTAATTCGTCTCCAACTCTTTCGGATTGAAGAAAACGATTCAATGAAGTGTCATCCGCAATGATGTCTCCTACTTTCACTAAAAATGAAAATCAACAATTCAGTAACAATTTCTTTCTTAGAATAGGAGAAAATAATTTACTATGCGACATCTTGAAAAGTGCAGATTTATTCTTAAAACCGTCTCCATCGCAATAATCCCACGATGATGCAGCCGTAGATGCTATAGACGATTCGACAACATTGAATGGCAAACTGCTAGAACTTAAAAATAAAATCATTTGAATTATGTACGATCGGATTGTAAAGTTTTGATAAGTAACGCAAATTTACTTGTGAGTCGATGACCAAAAAGTTGAAGGCGAAGATCTTGGTGTTGACGAAATTAAAAAGCAGTTTGAAGAAAATGGAGAAGGTTTATGCGCAGGTGGAACGGAAGGCTTCGGAGAAGAGTCAACAAACCCGCGATCTAATTCACGCAATTGAAAGTAAGAAATAATAATTCTGTTAATTTTGAGTCTGCCGAGAATACATACCGCGATTAGGATTTATTCCGAATAAGTTTTGTTGGCTTTTTGATACTTCAAGTGGTGATGCCCAACGCACACGACAGTATGATACAAAGTCATATGTGGAATTTAGAAATAAAACCACAAGAAGTCCAATTTCTGAAGGCGATTAAAAATACAATTAACATGGATAATTATAAAGAGCGAGTTCCAAAAAAACTTTTTTTTACCTAAGAACCAAAATATTGGAGATATCGACACCAAGTAGCGTGAAATCGATCCAACGCATCTGCAATTATCATAATATAATTATTACTGCCTCCTTTAATAGAATTCATAACATAAATTAATTAAACTTACATGTCCAATAACACAATAAACGCTAAACCGAGATGTAATAGACTCCATAATATACCGAGCTCCCACTTTTGGGATTGATATTTACGAGATAAACAACCGGCGACATCTTGATTTTGGTATAATATGGCCATTAAGTCTTTCAAAAAACAACTTTTATTATGATTATTATCCAAAGTAGTTTTAAATTATTATCTATTTTTTTAAATAGTACTTGCATAACAAATTTATTGTATTAATTTTACCAGTAAAGTTTCGCGCAAAGATCAATAATAGGAGAAAGTGTGTCTCTCCTACCAATTTCAAATCTTGTTGTTCTCAGCCATTGGCAGTAATTCATAATAAAATTCAACTCTCGTTGCGCATGCGTAGAAAGCAGACGAAACCTACTGGCGATTTTTACTTCTGATTGGCTAATGATGTATCAGACTATAAGGGTAAGAATAGCCTTAATGAGCTTAATCGCTATTTTCACTCGTCCTTTTTACCTCAACTTACAGGTACTTCTGAAGGGTATCAATAATAATTAACCGCTCTATTTTCACACCTGAAGAATTCCAGGGATGACTCGGTGTTTTTTTCTGTAAAACCACATGTTTTACTTAATTATCATGAAAATAAATGTTATATTATTGTTCTAGAGGTTCTAGAGATTGGAATGAAATCGAATTCAACTCAGAAAATACAAGATTATGTATATTTCAAAGCGAGTAAATCGGTTAGGGTTAGCAGATCATTTCGGGGATGAAAACGTTTGACTGACATTTTTTTTGCGTTGGGGAGAGGAGAGATGAGTAGTTTTAGCGGGAAGTTTCCCGCCTTCCCAGCGTCGAACAAGTCCGACATTTTGAAAAACAACGCGTCACATGATGGCAATTAGCCAATGAGTGCCCGGCATTTTCAAGGATATATACACATTTCGAACTCGTTACGGCCTCTTCTTTGTTTGTGGCTCGTGCCGGTCAGACATGTAGAGTTTGTGCTGCGCGTGTGCTATCGCGTCTCCGATTTCAAACAAAAGGATTACTATAATTACTTTGGATTAATGGATTTACTTTCTGACGGACTATAATAAGATAGGAACAAAAAGTTTTCGGTTTTTTTTTTAAAAGTGGCTTAAAATTAATTTTAACTTTTAAAATTTTTTTTATTAGGTATTATTTAAAAAAAAAAAAAATTTTTTTCTTAAAAAAAAAGCCACTTTTATTTTATTGGAGCCAATAATTTCTTTGGCTGTGGGCAGTAATAGTTTTA